>PVIU01009730.1:0-74335 GCA_004026605.1 Ondatra zibethicus
TCCCCACAACCTCTCCAGCATAAGTTGTCATCAGTGTTTTTGATCTTGGCCATTCTTACAGGTGTAAGATGGAATCTCAGAGTTGTTTTGATTTGCATTTCTCTGATGACTAAAGATGTTGAACATTTCCTTAAGTGTCTTTCAGCCATTTTAGATTCCTCTGTTGAGAGTTCTCTGTTTAGGTCTGTACTCCATTTTTCTTTATTGGATTATGTGTTCTTTTGGTGTCCAATTTCTTGAGTTCTTTGTATATTTTGGAGGTCAGACCTCTGTCTGATGTGGGGTTAGTGAAGATCTTTTCCCATTCTGTAGGCTGTCGTTTTGTCTTATTGACCATGTCCTTTGCTTTACAGAAGCTTTTCAGTTTCAGGAGGTCCCATTTATTAATTGTTTCTCTCAGTGTCTGTACTGCTGGGGTTATAGTTAGGAAGTGGTCTCCAGTGCCAATGCGTTCAAGTGTACTTCCTACTTTCTCTTCTATAAGGTTCAGTGTGGCTGGTTTTATGTTGAGGTCTTTAATCCATTTGGACTTGAGTTTTGTGCATGGTGATAGATATGGGTCTATTTTCATTTTTCTACATGTTGATATCCAGTTATGTCAGCACCATTTATTAAATATGCTTTCTTTTATCCCATTTGATATTTTTTCTTCTTTATCAAATATCAGGTATTCAAAGATGTGTGGATTGATATCCGGGTCTTCTGTTCTGTTCCATTGGTCCTCCTGTCTGTTCTTATGCCAGTACCAAGCTGTTTTCAGTACTGTAGCTCTGTACCAGAGTTTGAAGTCAGGGATTGTGATGCCTCCAGAAGTTCTTTTATTGCTCAGGATTGTTTTGGCTATCCTGGGTTTTTTGCTTTTCCAAATGAAGTTGAGTACCGTTCTTTCGAGGTCTGTGAAGAATTTTGCTGGGATTTTGATGGGCATTGTGTTGAATCAGTGGGTGGGGAGATTTAAAGCTAACAGCCATTACACTTCCTGCACCCTCAGGGTCAAGTTGGCTGTGAGTGGCAAGAAGACGGAAGACACCTCAGTTCTGTCCTGAACACGGGACTTGGGCCTCAAGATCCAGAATGGCTGGCTGAGCACCAGTCGTCACGTCCATCCGCACTAGCAGAAAAGAGAGGAGGGGACAGAAAAGCTCTCCCTCCTGTGCTTGCCCCACTGAGGAGACCTCACAAGGCACACTTCAATCACTCTTGCTATAAAGGGGCTGGATGATAGATGCATCTTTATCCCAGGGTTTCTGTGAGAAAGAAAGTGTGGATCCTGGGAAAAAACGCAGCTGAGCCTGCCTCATCCTATCCTGAGGTTCAAGTACCTTCAGCCCAAAGCTGCTGGTTCAAAACCCGATCTGGCTGTGGGAGACCCTGGGGAGGGGAGGCTGAAGCCAGGGAGCACGGGAGGAGATTAGACATGTCAGTTATGAGGGTGTTCTGTCTAAAACCAGGAGACACGTTTCTCCAGACAGAACACAAGCTTAGCAATGGCTCCGTTGGCACCCATTGCCTGATCCCCGGAACTTTGGGTCTGTTATGCATCTCACCTGGAGCCTGGGGTCCTAGGAAGGACCAGCCAGCCTCTAGGCAAACAAGCCAGCCTTGGGGACATGCTAGGGCTGGCCAGACTGGAAGGACAGAAGGCACAAAGCAAGGGGGGCTTAGATCACGGCTTCTTAGACCCGTGGCTCATGACCTCAGTTTGAAACTGTGCATGGAGCTGTGGTTAAACCTGGCAACAGTAAAAGGCTTCTGAAAGAAAAAGGCCAAAAATTAATAAAAAAAAAATCAGACACTTTGTGAGTCTGAGGGTTTTTTTTGTTTTTTTGTTTTTCTAAGACGGTTTCTTTGTGTAGTCCTGGCTGTTCTGAAACTAGCTGTGTAGGCCAGGCTCACAGAGATCCACCAGCCTCTGCCCCCTGAGAGCTGGGATTAAAGGTGTGCGCCATCTCCGCCCGGCTTGAGTCTGAGGTTTTGCCAGCAGCATTCGCCCGTGCTGCGTCCGCAGTGTCATGTCACCTCAGCCCTGGTTCTGAACACTAACCAAACATGAAGATCCCATCACACCATGCAGCACCCAGGCTGCTGTCTGGGTCACCTCAGCTCAGGCGCCAATCTCTTTTGTTTACAAGTCACGTATTTTACTTCACATGCGAAGGTTTTTGCTCTTAGAGAAATGTAACAGTTTAATTACAAAACAACCCGAAGACTTGTAGTACCTTCCTAACGTCACGCCTCGGCATGTAAATGCCAGATTATGATACTGAATTGACTTGCTCTGAAGTGTTCACTTTTTAAAATCACTGTCTGAGCTGCTGACCTCAGCTTCACTGAAAACAATTACTAAATGATGGCCTTGGAGAGGTGGCTCACTTGTTGCCGGGGACGAAAGCTCGGTTCTCAGCACTCATGGCAGGCAGCTCACGGCTGTCTATAACTCCAGCTCCAGGGGTTTCAGCCCCTGGCCTTCTTGGGCACGAACCTACACACAGAAGTACACTCACACACATAATCAAGAATAAAAAGCAAACCTAAAACAATAAGCCATTAAATTAGGATAGGATTTTCAATAATTCCTGCAGTGGTCCTAAAACAAACTCTTGCCATTCTGTACTAGGTGTTTGTGTGAAGCACTGTTCTCAGCACCGACTGTAAAGTCAACCCCAGATTCTACTCGAAACCCCCTCCCCCACTGATGTGCAAGCAAGTCAGAGCTTGACGTTAGGCGACCTCCTTGGCTGCCCTCCCCCTTGTTCTTTGAGACAGGGTCTCTCACTAAACCTGGAGCTCACTAACACCAGCAATCCTCCTGCCTCTGCCTCCCCAGTGGTGGGATTATAGGTGCACATAACTGCACCCAGCTTTTTTTACGTGGGCGCAGGGAATCTGACCTCACATCCTCACTTGTGCTGACCAGCCTTTTATCAACTGAGCCAGTTCTCCCACCCCTCCGTCATCTTTTCTACCAATGTCTGTTTTCTGTTTGACAACCACACACAGGGCTCAGAGGTGCATCTGACCTTACCCTTGTCTCCTTCCTGCCCCAGCCCCTCCTGCTGAAGAACACTGTTCAGGAGCTCTGCAGAAGCTGCCTCAGTATGTGTTAGTCAAACGGTTCATCCAGATTTGTCTGTGGATTGGGGAAAAGAGACTTACTAAGAGAGAGACATCACCCTCAGCAGCAAGGCTCACTGCACCACTGTGATGACCTGGGCCTCTGGGTGAGGAGGCCTTTGCCAGGTGTCTCCATGGTGATGTCATTTCTTCCTTGCATGTCCTTATTTATAGGTCACCAAGCCGGTCACACTCGGAGGGTAAGGAACTGCCACCAAGCCTTGGGGTTGTAACCGTGTTCTTTGATGACTGAAGCAGGTTGAAGTACTTGGAAGCAGGTGTGCTGGGGCCACATGGACTGTGGGGACAGATTCAGGGACTGAAGGGATCTTTCCTAGGTCACTGGGGACAGTGTAACCCCTCACACTAACAGGGGGCTGAGGACAATGTCACCCCCACACTCACAGGGGACTGAGGACAATGTCACCCCCACACTCACAGGGGCCTGAGGACAATGTCACCCCCACACTCACAGGGGCCTGAGGACAATGTCACCCCCACACTCACAGAGGCCTGAGGACGGTGTCACCCCTACACTCACAGGGAACTGACAGCAATGTCACCTCCACACTCACAGGGGCTGAGGATGGTGTCATCCCCCACACTCACAGGGGCTGAGGATGGTGACACACACACACTCACAGGAGACTGAGGACAATGTCAACCCCCACACTCACAGCGGACTGAGAACAATGTCACCCCCACACTCACAGGGGCTGAGGATGATGTCACCCCTCCACACTCACAGGGGACTGAGAACAATGTCACCCCCATACTCACAGGGGCTGAGGATGGTGTCACCCCTCCACACTCACAGGGGACTGAGGACAGTGTAACCCCCATACTCACAGGGGCTGAGGAAAACGTCAACCCCCACACTCACAGCGGACTGAGAACAATGTCACCCCCACACTCACAGGGACTGAGGATGGCATCACACACACACACATCCACTCACAGGGGGCTGAGGATGGTGTCACATACACCACTCACGGGCTGAGGATAGTGTCACACACACATACCGCACTCACAGGGGCTGAGGATGGTGTCACACACACATACCCCACTCACAGGGGCTGAGGATGGTGTCACACACACCACTCACGGGCTGAGGATGGTGTCACACACACATACCCCACTCACAGGAGCTGAGGATGGTGTCACACACACATACTCCACTCACCCACTCACAGGGGCTGAGGATGGTGTCACACACACCACTCACGGGCTGAGGATAGTGTCACACACACATACCCCACTCACAGGGGCTGAGGATGGTGTCACACACACATACCCCACTCACACACACCCAACTCAGGTTTTTCAGGTCATGCCAGGCCATGGCCAGCAGTTGGCTCCTCCTCAGCCAACTGGCTTGTCTTATACAACTGTGCACTGACAGTGGCTCCAGAGTTTTCTAAAGCTGAGAGCAGCTGTGGCCTCCTCATTAGGTGCCTGAGCTTTTATACTTGGAAGTTTTCTTGAACTTTGCTGATCTGCAAACTAATGGAAAGAAACAGGAAAAGATAGAATTAACTATGGCCTGTTGGCAATCATGAATTTCACCAACTACCCATTGGAAATGAAAGGCTGGTACAGAGCCAAATATCAAAAGGTTACGACAAAAAAGAGCTGCTACTAATCAAGGAAAGAGGGCATGGCACTTGGTTGTGTGCAGTGCAGGTAGGACCTGGGGGTGGTGGCAGTCATGATGCTGTTGGGTGCTTTAGAACGCTGTGCTGATGAGAGCTTTGCCCCGTGGCTGAGGCTGAACCACGGAACCTGAAGAAGGTAAGCCTGTCCTCTGTGTGACTGCCATCAGCCTTTGGGGTTCCTTCCTCTGGATTCTATTCTTAGAGTGGGCAAGAGGAAACAGTGGGCATCACAAGGGCACTGGGGAGCTTGGGCAGGTCCACATGACCCACCATGTTTCTCAGTGACATGCTTACCACGGGGAAAGGACTGGATTTGTGTGACTTCTCTTCCATGATGGGCAGAAACCTCAGAAATCATGACACAGGCCTGCCCTGAACTCTGCTCTGTTGCTCTTGCATCCCAAATTCCAGGCATGAGTTACCATACTTGGCCTCCTTCACCTTTTTAAGGTCTTTTGTCAGAACAACAGGACAATAATATAGACAATTGCATCAGAGAAGTGAGCTGTTGTGATAAGCTCGCCATGCGGTCGACCCTTAGGCCTTCAGAACTAGTTTGTAGGAGGAATACAGAAGAGTTTGAAGCTGTGGCTAAAGCAGCCATTTAGTGCTCTAAGAAGAGCTCAGTGGGAGATTCCAGTGGGGCCTGAAAGACCCAAATACTGCCAGGAGTGTGGATAGTGAAGGGCACGTGTGTGAGGCCATAGATGGACAGGCGTCTGCTAGAAATTAGTCCGGGCGTCATTCGTTCTAGCAACGCACTTGTGTGCATTGTGCCCACGCCCTGAGACTGTGGCTGGCTCAGTTTAAAGGTGATGGGAATGTAAACTTAGTGGAAGACATCTGAATCATCCCAGCAGGCAGGCTGTGGCATGGCTCTTGTTCGCTGCATTTAGCTAGGTTTCTAGTGAGAATGAGACTCAAAGCAGAGTGGAAACGAGTGAGTGTAAAATGGGGCTAAAGAATAAATGTATGGGGCTGGAGAGATGGCTCAGTGGTTAAGAGCATTGCCTGCTCTTCCAAAGGTCCCGAGTTCAATTCCCGGCAACCACATGGTGGCTCACAACCATCTGTAATGAGGTCTGGTGCCCTCTTCTGGCCTGCAGACATACACACAGACAGAACATTGTATACATAATAAATAAATAAATATTTTTTTTAAAAAGAATTAATGTATGGTTACTGATGCTTTTAGGGATGTTAAAAGAAACAGTGCTTCATAGTGGGACACTGGGAAAGACTCCTTGAGGACACCTTAGGGATTGCTGGGCCTGCTGGACCCTGCCATGGCTGGCATAAAGGCATAAAGATTTCACTGAGATGGAAGACTTTGCTCTGAGAAGAGCGTTCTGGGGCCCTTCCTCCACAGGGCCCCTAGGAAGCGACTTTCTCAGGAACCATTTTACCATGTTCAGCTACCCAAACACACATGAGCCACTGCAGCTGTGGTCCAAGGGGGACCAGCTCCTGAGGAATGACATCTCAGATTGTCCTTTGGCCTCCACATGGACACACATGTATACATGCCCTACCACGTGCAGCCAAACTCACACAGGCACACGCACACACACACACACACACACACACACACACACACACACACATACACACACAGTGGTGCCCCAGGAAACTGAATAGCCTGCTTGTATTGTACTGATTAGAATTTCAGTGACTATGGAGAGGCTAAAATATTGCAAGACCCACAGTATCTTGAGACATCTTTTGGACTCCTACTATGTGTGTATTGCTTGCCTCTGTACCCCACCTAACATCTTTGTGAGCAGTAGGTAGATCTTTTGGAATGTTCGAAAAGGTCCCTAGTTTCTAGCTAACAAAGAGGTGAAGATGTTGTCAGTAATACCTGAGACCTGTAGCAGAGGACCCCCCCCACTTGGTTGAAACCTACCTACCTAATTGTTGCTGGGTCCTAATAGCTCCCCTGGGGGAGGGGTGAGAAGGCACAGAGCCGGACTGCATAGACATTGGGAGTCAGGTAAAAGGCAAACAGCAGACTCAAATATTCAGCAATGGGGAGAGCTTTATATACCCTCTTCCCAGCACCCAGGCTGTGTCCTGATCCGGTGACATTGTGTGGTCATCCCTTGTTGTCTGGCCACGATCAGGATCTCTAACAGCACCTGTTGCTAGGCCCTCAGGCAGACTCCAGGCTGACTTATTTCTCAGTCTCACAGGCCTTATCTTCCTACATATATACCCTTTTTATTTATGACACGGGCACTTAGCTCAGGCCTTGTTGACTCTGCCTAAGGAGGGCTCAGCAACTGAACCATGCCTATCTTAGATTGGTCTGCAGAACAAGCTCTTACCCATCATTGACTACCAGCACTTGAAGAGCAACCATTCCTGGAGAGCTGTGGGGGTGTGTGTGTGTGTGGTGGCTAGGTGGTAGCCTTTTGAATGTCAGATAACCAGGCATGCACAACCTCCTGTGAAGGACTGTAAGAAGGAGCCATTAGCACCCAAAGAATGCTGCCTGCTGCTGTTGAATCTGCTGCAGAAGACATTTAAAGAGAATAAGATTAACAATACCATCCTGCCAATTAATGCATATGTGAGCATCAAGGAGGGATCAAATAGCCTTTTTATATTATGCCAAACCTTTCAAAAAATGAAGAGTCAACGGCCATAACCTCCGCCCTTGTCTGATTTAATTGAAAAATTTTGTGTGTTAGCTGTAATGAATAATATCGGAACTTAGCTGACCATGGGCTCTTAATGTATTTAGCCAGCTCCCTGGCATGCTAAACTAACATTCCTCACCTCAAAAGGTGTCATAAAAATGAGGACCGATGACAGTAAGTCTGTAGCTGTGTTTCCCATTGAGTGAGGACCTGTTGGAAGTGAGGTGAATCTGGGCCTGACTCATTAGCCACCTTCCAGATAAGGGAGAGGCGGGTCACTCCAAGGGTACTGAGGCAGAGGCAGGGCTTCCCATGGTGGGAGTGGAGCTGCCAGGAAGCAGCACGTGCAGCCTTAACTGCGGCTGTGCTCACCTCAGTGGGTTTCATGGGGCCTGAACTGTCTGCCTCCTTCCTCCTTCTCATTGGAAGCCATAGAGAGATCAGACAACAGTCAGAGAGAAGACGCAGTCAACAGGGGTGGAAACTGTGTTGGACATTTATTTATGTTTTATGCTTAGTGGGGGATTTCCATGTTTTTTAAGGCCATGGCCGAGCACCCACACAGTGTCTCCGGATGAGGGATGGTGTTTAGGAGTCGAGCCTTGGTTCTTCCTCCTGGGGGGAAGAACCCTTATGTGGAGGTACCAGGCAAACTGAAACAGAAAAAAATGTGCCTTCCTAACCAGATGGGTAGACAAACATGACAGACAACACAAAAGAAGGGGGGGAGTCCTAATGCTTACCTGCCAAAGGGACCGAAAACACACAACACTGAGGGGCTTCTTACTGAAATACATCATCCTGGTGTTATCCGGCACGGCGAGTGAGAGGAGGGAGAAGACCAGAACCGGTGACGGGAAAGTAACTATCCCTGCCATAAACAGTGACGGCAAAAACAAACAAAAATCAATATCCCAAAATTACAGCCATAATGGAAAAAAAAAAAGGACCCTGACCAGGAGAGTTTAAAACCCATGCCAGAAGTCCCTGTTCAGGCACCAGATGTTGCTGGGTCCTAACAGCTCCCTTGGGAGGGTGGTGGCAAGGTGTGGAGTCAATGGCACAGACACTGGGAGTCAGGTAAAAGGCAAACAACAGACTCATTTATTCAGCAATGGGGAGAGCCTTATATACCCTCTTCCCAGCACCCAGGCTGATCTGGTGACTTTGCGTGGTTGCCCCTCATTGGCTGGGCTTGATCAGGACCTCTGACAGCACCTGTTGCTAGGCCTCAGGCAGACTCCAGGTTGACTCATCTCTTAACCTTGTAGGTCTTATCTTCCTACACCTTAATGGACCTGCCAGGTATTTGGGAAGTGTCTTGATTTGTGACTTTGTTCTGTTATGATAAAAACTCCATCAAACTGTTGCTACATTGGGACATGAAATTTAAGGTAACCTAAATCTGTGTTCCTGGGCCATCGCCACTCGTATTTGACTCAGAATAAACTATTCCTTATCCCCTTTGAGGAAAGAACTGTGATTTTGCTGTCATCACACCCATGCCAGCCTTCTGGTTTGAATATTGCAATTGATATATATTTTCCATGTATTTCTTTGCAACTTCCTATGACTTATAAATTACTTCAAAATAAAGTATTTAAAAAATGTCATGGGAGAGTCATTACATAAATCATGATTACTAAATGGCAGGGAGACCAAGGAGGACTGAACCGAATCCACAGACTCAAAGGGGCAGGGTCACTGATATCCACCCCACAGGACAGGATGACCCAGGGCTGCCCAGGCAGAGGCTGTTTCTCTCAGAATCCCTTGCAGCTAGTCATAACATGGAACTAACTCCTGCTAAGGAACTATGAGAGGACCCTCAGTGTACTAGGCTGGGTCGGGGTGTATGGCGTTAATGTTGGAAATAAGACAGTAACAAACTCCAGAGAACAGTGAAAAAACAACAACAAAAACAAAACCAGATTTTAATATACAATTCTGCAGAAACTGGTACCCAGGATAGAGAAAAGGCAAAAATGGCTGCATGATTATTTGGGACAAGATAGCAAGTTTTGTTTTTTTTTTTTTTTTTTTGAGACAAGGTTTCTCTATGTAGCCCTGCTGTCCGGGAACTCACTCTGTAGCCCAGGCTGGCCTCCAACTCACAGAGATTCGCCTGCCTCTGTCTCCCAAGTGCTGGGATTAAAGGTGTGTGCCACCACTGCTCAGCAAGACAGTAGTTTTTAAAGTTCTCAGATTTTAAGAAATTCCCGTCTTCTTCTCACACAGGCTGGAGCTCCCCTCCCCTCTCAAGCTCCCATCTCACTGGCTTATCTAACAAAAAACTTGGGGCTGAGACTGCCCCCCCTTTCTGATCGTGGGCTCAGTCACGTAGCAGGGGTCAGCTGCCAGCCAGGGAAGAGCCAGGGCTGAGTGCTTGCTGCTTCTCTGTGACTCCGACGAAGTCATACGGAACAATCTATTCCAGACACCAGCATATGCTCTCTAAGTGTTTCTCCTTTCTGCAGCTGAGACAGTGTCCTGACTCAGTTTCCACCATGTGCACCAAGGAACTGGGTCCCTGAGGAACGGCCTGGAGTTGCCTGTCCACTGCTGCTGGGCTTTTTGGGGGAGAAGGGTACATCATCTTGAGACTCCACAGTCTGACCTTTGTTGAGAGGAACCAGCAGTTTCATAGCACACAGTGTGATCCCGCTTTGCACAGAAGCCATTCTTGTCCCCAGAAGGCTGGCAGTAGCTCACACCTGGTGCTCTGGAGTTGCCCAGCTAGCAGAAATGACTGCATTCTTTCCCTGCTTTGTTTATTTACATTACCTAATTCCCTCCAAGGGAGCAGATGGGCTCCTTTTGTAAGAAAGAGCCTCTGAATGAGAGAGAGAGAGAGAGAGAGAGAGAGAGAGAGAGAGAGAGAGTGTGTGTGTGTGTGTGTGTGTGTGTGCGCGCGCGCGCGCGCGCCAAAGCTCTGAGTCAGTCAGTGTTTGGTGCAGGCTAAGGGCACTACTGGGTGGGCTCTCTTACTGCCTTCCTGGGCTGGCTCAATAGCATCTTGTCTCCCATTTACACCCTTTCCTGTCCCCATCTATCCCAGGAGAAGCAGGCCAAGCATGGATGAAGCCTGTGGCTGTTGAGGTGCTCCTGTCCCTGAGTGGCACCCCTTGTCTCCCGGCTGGAGTTCTTCCTTGGCTACTGGTCACCTCAAGGTTGTTACAAGGAGGGACCTTGATGCGCCTGTGAACTTGAAGGTTCAGCTTTTCAAGTAGTTTGCATGCAATACGAAATGCAATTTAAATTTTTTTTAAATTTTTTTTTCTTTTACCCTACATCTTTTGCAGGTCAGAATGGCCAACTTTCAATGTTGGTTGGCCCCTAGAGGGAACCGTTGGCCTGACCCTCATAAGAGTAGTACAGGAAATTGTCTTCAGGCCATGGGTGGGCACATACATAGTGCCCTACATAGTGGTCTGGGGAGACCTGGTAGAGGACCCCTCTGGATTAAACCATTCTTGCCCAGGCAGGTTAAGGTCTTGGCTGCTGCTAAAGAAGGCTGGCCCACCAAGACCCCTTCAGTTCCCAAGCCCGAGATCCTGAGGTTCATCTTAAAGGAAGGGCAGCGGTGGCTTTCTGATGCATGGAAGGAGACAATATTTAAGATCCCAACACCTACTACCGCCAGGCAGGGGAGAGAGTTCTTAGGCTCTGCAGATTTCTGTTGCCTGTGGATTCCAGGCTTTGCAGAACTGGCCAAGCCCTTATACGAGGCCCCCAAAGAAGAGCAGGATTTCACCTGTATGAGGACCACCAGTTGGACCTTTGCTAAACTCAAACCAAGCCTGCTCTCGGCCCTGGCACTGGGTCTTCCAGACGTGACCAAACCATTTTACCTATATGTAGATGAAAACAAAGGGACAGTCAACGGAGTCCTGACCCTAACACTTGGCCCCTGGCAATGGCACGTAGCCTACATGTCAAAGAAGTTGGACCATATGGTGACTGGATGGCACCCTGCCTCCGCATAATAGCAGCCTTGGCCCTAATGGTCAAGGATGCTGACAAGCTGATCTTGGGACAAAGTCTTACCATAACCACCTCCACTTTGCACTTGAGGGAGTTCTAAGCAACCCCTGATTGGTGGCTGAGCATGGATGACCCATTATCAGACTCTGTTGCTGGGCCCTGCCAGAATAACTTTCCAGTGCCCTCAGCTCTGAACCCGGCTACTCTGCTGCCCTGACCTGAAAGCACCATCGCATGACTGTTTCAGGATCCTGGACCAGACACACAGCCAGACATGCAGGACACCCATTGCCCAGTATGGAAGTTACCTGGTATACTGATGGCAGCAGCTACATGCAGGATGGCAGAAGGTAATACAAGGGGCAGCAGTCACCACCAAAGAGGAAGTAATATGGGCAGAGTCAATGCCAACTGGGACCTCTGCCAAACAGGCAGAGCTGATAGTCCTAACTAAGGCACTCTAACTGGAGCAAGGGTGGACGGTTAACGTCTACACTGATAGCGGGTATGCTTTTGCCACAGCGCATGTATATGGGTCAATATACAAAGAAAGGGGACTGCTAACAGTGGAAGGAAAACCATCAAAAGTAAAGATGAAATCCTGGCCCTTCTCACAGCCCTATGGTTACCCAAGAAACTGGCCATCATCCATTGCTCAGGGTACCAGAGAGGGATTGGACCTATCCCCAGGGGAAACAATCTGGCAGTCAAAACCGCAATTTAAATTTAAAAAATAATTTTATTTACTTCTTTGTGTATGTGTACATGTATGCAACACGTGTGCTCATGTACCTGTGGAAGCAGAGGCTGACATGGGGTGTCTTCCTCTGTCACTATTCTCTTCTCTTGCTCTCTCTCCATATATGTTTGTACGTATGACATTTTATGTGCTTGTGTGCATACTTGGCATGTGTGGGTCATGGCATACCATAACACGTGTGTGGAACTCAGAGGACAGCTTTGTGGAATGATTCTCTCCATTGACCCTGCGGGTCATGGGTATTGGATTCGGGTCATTAGAGTTGGTGGCAGGTGTCTTTACCAGTGGAGCCATCTCTCCAGTCCTCTACCTCACATTTCTTGAGACAACATCTCTCACTGAATCTCAAGTACACTACTTTGGTCAGGCTGGCCAGCCAGTAGCTCCGGGGAGATGCCTGTCTCTGCCATGTTGCTTTGGGTTACAGACGTGTGTGTGGCTATGCTGGCTTTCATGTGGGTTCTGGGGATTGAACTCAGATACTCATGCTTCCGTAGCAAGCACTTTACCCACTGAGCCATCCCTGCACCATATTTTGGTTTTATGGAGTCCGAGTCTCAAGTTGTATTCCAAGCTGGCCTTGAACTTCTGGCAATATTCCTGCCTCCCCTTCACTGGGGCTGGGATTACGGATGTGAGCCAGCATGCCTGACTGCAATTGAAGATTGGGTTGAGGTTCTCTTACCTTTAAGCTAGGGGCTGGGGAGACAAGGCCGGCAGACCCTGGGACAGCCCATTGTGCTGGGTACTAAGCCTAATTAGCCACCAAGGAAGATAGCTAGTGTCTGGTCCTGGGGACTTGGGTGGGTTTTGCATACATGTGGAAGAGCCCTGCTAGCTGTTGTAGCAGTGTTGACCAAGGTGGGCAGGATTGGGTGCAGTCTTTCCCACAGTGTGGGCCCAGGTGAGCTCTGACCATCTTCAGTGTGTCTGTGGAGACGTGAGGCCAGGCAGAGTGTAGAAAGGCCAGTTTTCCTTTTCTGTCTCTGCCGGACCTGTCAGGTTTGTAGGGGTCCAGATCTTGGGCGAATTCTTCTGGCTGATGATGTCCCTCCTCCACCCAACTGGGGTGACCTTAAAAGGCTCTCAATTTAGCATCAGGCCCACTCTCTGACACTCCAAATGTAACGCCGACTTTTGCACGTTAACATCAAAAGATCACCGTTTTGTGGTGTCCGTGATGTTAAGTGTGAAAACTTCACTCGATACCAAAAGGTCAAATCCCGATTTAGCCCAGGGGAAAAAAAATCTGGACAACCTTTCACAGGCCCGCTTGCTCCATTCTGTCAGTTGCTAATGGGTGCCAGAGCAAGTGGCCAGCAGAAGGTGTGGGGCAAAGGATTGGCTATCCAGAGGCAGCAAATTCCAGCAGGTGGGGAGGGAGCTCAGAGGTCGTCCAGCCTCTCATGTCCCTCGTCTGTCAGTAGGGGAAGACCCTTCACTAGGTTCCTCATCTGTAAAGTGGGAACTTCACATACCTGCCTGGGATGAAGCCTGACAACATGTATGAAACACATGGTCGAGAAGAGATGTGGAACTAGAGGGTCACCATACAGTACCATAGGGCGAATAGCTATACTATGTCACCATACAGTCCCATAGGGTGAATAGCTATACTATGTCATCATACAGTCCCATAAGGTAAATAGCTTGCAGGTCTGGCTAGAGGTCACCCTCAGAGAGTCCCAATCATGTGAAGGGCCTCATGTTGCCCAGGCTGGCCTCGAACTTGCTGTGTAGCTGAGGATGATCTTCAACTTCTCATTCTCCTGCCTTTACCTCCTAAGTGCTGGGATTATAGGAGTATATATGAGATGCTGGGGCTGCGTGTGTGGGCAGTCCACCAACTGAGCCACACACGGCCCCCAATGCAGCAGTCCCCCATCTCCTTTGAGCCCAGGACGTGGGGACTGCCATCGCTGCAGTCGTCCATGTCAGGCTTTCCTGACAATCTGCCCTCTGGGAACTGACCTCTAGCCAACTTCGGGTTTTACATCAACCTCAGGGTTACGTCTCCTTTCTATTTCAATAGTTGACATCTAAGCCAGGTCATTTCACGCTGATCGCCAAGCACCAAGCATTCCGGGATTTCCTCAAACTTGCCTTCCCAGGACTGAAGGGTGAGACACTCTCAGAGATGGGAGCAGCTTACAGGTCCAACTCTGTAGTCCCCTCTCCTTCTTCCTTAATTAGGGGATGTCAAAAAAAAAAATAGAAAATCAGATGTAAGATAGTTCAGCAGGTAATGGCACCTGCCCCCAAGCCAGACAATTGGAGGTCATTTCCCAGAACTCACACAATAGGACAGAACTGATTGATTACTACGAGCTGTCTTCCGACCTCATTTGTGCAGTAGCACGTGTATCCTACACACACGTGTACACCCTACACACATATGCACACATGCACACACACTAAATGAACAAGTGTAAAGAAAGGGGAAAAGAAGCACATCAGAATAGCAGGCATGGCCTGGGACTCTGCAGTCTAGTCTCCATTGTGGCTGCCTCACAGACAACGTTTGGTTGGCAAGGCTTCTTTCTTTCACGCTGGATCACCAACCTTGCATGTCTAACTAGCACAGAGGAAGCCACTTAACCACTGTCACACAACTAGCAAAGGCTGGAGCACAGGTCCGGGGCCACCTGTCCATTATCCGTCATCCGCTCACCCTGTGCTATTGTTTGCGGAAGGCTTCTCTTCGATGGCCACTTCTCCATCTATGCAAACCTGATCAGACCAACTATGATCCCTGGAAGCAGGACACAGCCATCTGTCCTGACGAAGGTGTTTCTGAGGATGACAGAGGACACTCTTGCTCTGAGTGGGAGCAGCAGCCCGCCCAAGGCAGGATATGGGGTCTGCGTGTGAAGTCACTGATGCAAACAGGCTGCAGCGGGTTGGGGAGCTACAGAACGGATGGGGATGGCTTCTCACAACGCACCTCGTCCTCACTGAAATCTCGCCGGTCCTCTGGGACGTTTCCGCATTTGCACATCTCGGGAGGTGCTGTCTGCCAGCTGGCAGGCACGAGGCACTCATCACTCTGCACATGCCCCAACTTGGTCATAGCCAGCGTACCGCCACTGTCACATGAGCAGTGCACACCTCGGCACAGCACTGGGGCTACTTGTCAGTAAGAATCTTTGGAAAGTTCTGCAGTACTGAGGTGGAATCTCAGTGCTAACTCAGTATTGTTCATTTTCTTTAAAGTAATGAACAAGGGTCTTAGGAGGCAAAGTAGAAGAAATGACATCTTTGATCTTGACGAACTATGGCATGGAATGCCAATGACCCCTCTGGCATTGATTGACAAGCACACCTCTCAAATGGGCAGTAAAGGAAGCAATGTTTCCCAGAGTAGAGGTCCTCTGAGGCCCATGTCACTGTTACTGGGGTGGCTGCAGAGTGGAGCACTGCTCATCCTGGGAGCATGGGGTAGCAGGGTTGGGCCCCATGCTGAATGGCACTGTGGTATGCACCCCTCACTCAGGGATGGCTCAGAGGTAAGAAGAGTACTGGAATGCCCCTTCCAGAGCCAGTTCAGTTCCCAGTAGCTCACAACTCTGTAATTCCAGTCCCAAGGTGCATGTGGCACATAGATACACATTCAGGCAAAAAAATCACACACACACACACACACACACACACACACACACACGCACGCACGCACACACACACACAGGCACACAGGAAACAAAAATATCTAAAAAAAAAAAAAATCCTGCCTTGGTTCATCCCAATCCAATGGAGAGGTGGGAGGCACTGGGTGGTCGTGGACTACTCTACTGTAAAGAAAGCATTGGTTTTCTGTTTGGTGTGGTGGTACATGCCTGTGAACCTAGTATCTGGGCAAAGCTTAAATTTAAAGTTTAAAGCCAGCCTGGGCTACCTAGCGAGACATCATTGCCTCAGAACAAAACAACCTCAGAGTGGATTTCCTGTAGGCTGGGCAAATCCTTCACAGCGAGGGCCTTTAGCCTTTCACAAAGTGGTGCAGCTCTGTTAGGACTACAGGCTGCACAGGGCCAACCAGCCTGCTGACCTTGACTGCACTAGCAGGGGGCCTCGCTGCCACCTGGGGAAGGCCCTCTCTAGGCGCCTGTGGTGCTGACTCATAGAGCCACCTGCAGCTCTTTCCTCAGAAGGAGCCCTCCATTTGCCAGCGAAGAAGCTGTGGAGGCAGCCTTACAAAGAATTGTTTTTATTTATTTATTTATTTTCTTCTTCCCCCTTTAGAGACAGGCCTAGACTGGCCTATAACTCCCATTGTAGCAGAAGACAATATTAAACTCCCGATCCTCCTGTGGTGCTAGAGACTAATGAGGACTTGTGCTTGCCACAGAAGCAACCCCAGAACCCCAGGCCCAGTCCAAGGACTCTGCCTCAAGTGCAGACTCCTTAGGCTGAGCTGAACCTGAAAGGAAGGCAGACAGCGCATAAGAAGCAAGAGACGGAGCCTCAGCCAGGGTACAAAAGGTTTACTGTTTACAAAAATAAGTTACAACAACAAGCAGACAAACCTCAACCCAAGAATAAAGGGCTCAGTCCAGTTATAGCTCATGGGAACAACAGACCCTGGGGCCAACTCACAGGGATGCCAACACACAGGGCAGGAACAGACCATCCTCCTACGATGCCCTGCTGATGGGTGACAGCCAGTTCTGCCAGCAGACAGGCCCAGGGAGAACTGTCAGGTTCTCCAACAGACACCTGTGTGATAAATGGATCGGGCTGGTCTGCGAAGGTGCTGGAGCTGCCGGCTGGGCAGCAGCTGGGCTGGCTGGAGTCACTGCCGGCAGGTGTCATGGAAGGCTTCCAGGGTTCGGAAGTCCCTCCATGTCGGGGGAAGGCCATCTTGCAGAAACTTCCCGCAGCGCTGACATGGGGCCTGGAACAGCTTTATGTAGCTTCTCAACCAGGTCTGAAAGGAAGAGAAAAGGTCTAGCGACTCTATTCTCAACTGCCCTTCCTGTAAGCCTAGCGGCCCAAGGATGGGGCTTCAGTAGGCTTTGATGCTGGTAGACACCTGTGGTCCCAATAAAAAGCTGTCTAACCCACAAGCCTGTCTCCCCATTGACTCAGTTTTGATGTCTCCTGTTCCTCCGGAGATCTTAATGCAGAAACCCCTGCTTCCAGAGCTCGAGCATTCCCCAAGGCTATCTGGTGCCACTGCCGAATTTCTTCTTTCTGCAGCTCTGAGCAGCAGGCACAGGCACAGCTGAGAAGGTGCTATGAGATTCTGTGCCAGGGCAATGTGCTCTGGGCTAATCTCATTTCAGAGGTTGTCCCTCTCTGTCACGGTGGGGCCTAACACAGCTGGGGCAGCTCCAGTGTCACCAAGTAACACAATAAGTGACAGTAACCCACCCTTGAGGTTGAGAGCTGAGGGCTCCCAGGCGTCATACATAAGGATGAAGCTCAGGTAACTCAATTCTCCACCTCAAGGAGACTCACGGGCACAAAGGCCCAGCAAGCAGACCCACTGCCACAGGCAAGCAGCCCTGAGAGCCAGGCAAGCCACATAACTCAGTGTTGCCACTGCTCTCTGAAGGTGTTGACACAGGCGGCTCCCGAGGGCCCCTTCGGCCCTTCCATAGGCTGGTGTGGGGTTGGAAATAAAAACGGGAAGGTGACGGGAAGGCCTGTTCATTTCTGAATTCCCTACGCCAGTCAAGAGCACAGGAAAACTTGCTGTCATACACGTCAGGTAGAAAGCCAGTCTGTAGCCCATTGAAGACTGTCAGTTGCTCACTTCTCAGCATGGGGACAGATTCTCTGGGCCTTTGTGGCTGAACACCCAGCGCCACCCTTCCAACACCATGCACTCGGTTCTCCAGCCGGGCGTCTGCCTTGTGAGAAGTGAGCGTCATTCTAACAGGCCGAGATCCTGAGCTCGGGTGACAGTGAGCTGCCAAGCAACACCCCCATGCCACCGCTGCTCAGACCAGCAGGCAGGGCAGTGGGGCAGTAGTAGTTCCCTGGGCAGGGAAGGACAATGGCTAGTGGCTCAGAGGTGGACTGGCTATGTGACAGCCCTACGGAGAGGTCCTGATGGGTCCGGCTGTGTTCCTGCTGGCTGAAGACCTACCTGCCTGCGGCTCTGCGCTCACTCTCACCTTGACCTCCAGGTCTGAGGACAGCAGGAAGACGGGCTTGGGGGACTGCAGGTTTGCCCCAGCTACTGCTCCATGCTTGGAGCCGGCCATAGGGTGGTGGGTTAGGAGTGGGATAGAATCGCTATTCATCAGTGCTGGAAACTTCCGGAAGGCCACGTCTGTGGGCACTGCTTGTTCTGCTCTGATAGAAGTCTCAGGGATTACCTGGGGCTGGCTCATCAGACCTCTCCCTAGCTGAAGGCCTGACCCCGAAGTCACTTACCATGAAGGACCTGACGACAACGTCTGGCATCTGGGGTAGCTGATAGTGGAGCAGGGCAGTGGTGGCGTGGTCTGTCACCTGGGGAGCGAAGGGCAGTAACCATTAGTGAGAAGCCGCTAGCTTCGGAAGCAACAGCCTTGCTTTGGATCGCCTGCACCCTCCTCCCTACGTGTAAATAAAACTCAAATAGGGAAGTTAGTGGAGTCGCAAGAGGGAGGAGGCATAGTAGACAAGAGGACACAGGCCTGGAGACAAGTAGAGTGTGGAACATTCTGGCAACTGAAAATCTGGACAGGAAGGAGCATGGGAGAGGATGGAGCTCAAGGCAGGTGTGTGTGTGGAGGGGTGGGCAGGGTGTGATACTTTGTCCGAAAGTGACAGACAGCAGGGGTGCAATGATCTCACCCTGTTTCCTGCTCTTCACCTAGGCCAGCCCTGCCAGCTCTCCTGTGGGCCTGCCCCTATCTAGCTCCTTGAAGGGTCTGTGTTCAGCATCTTTGTGGGCACACCCCAGTCTCCTAACTCCTCAGAAAAGGTGGTAGCAAGGCCTGGGGACAGACAGCCTGAGGTCCTTAGGAGGCCCATGACATAGGTAGGCACTGTCTCCTGGCCTTGATCTTGCCATTCACCTTGGGCATCAGTATCTCATCTTTGAAACAAAGTGGCTGACTGAGGACCCCCTTCAGGTCTGAACCATCCCAAATTAGGAGTTAACTAATTTGAGAGTTGTACTTAAATTACTGGTTTATTTGACTGCCCTCATTAGAGACTCTTTTACATTTAAATACATTTTCTTATTTATTTTGTGTGGTGCGTGCGTGTGTGTGGGTGGGGTGGGGGAGGGGAGAGGACAGCGTCCAGGAGTCAGTTCTCTCCTCCAACCACGTGGGTCCTGAAGATCAAACTCAGGTTGTCAGGCTTGGCAGCAGGTACCTTTACCTGCTGAGCCACCTTGCTGGCAGTGGAAATTCTTGTCATTACAAATATAGTTAAAAAATAAGAGAACATGCAAGATAAAATCATTGAGAACAAGAATCAACACGAACCTAACATGCATAGACTTGTTGGTTCCAGCATCAGCGGGATACTATGACACACCAGTGGCCAGCAGGCTGAAAGCAAACTGGGGCAATTGGGAGGACAGGTCTAGGCCAGGGGGGCAGAGAGGAATACCCTGAGGTCGTATCACAGGTATGCGGGCCACTCTGCAGCCAGGCAAGCTGGCTCAGGCTCCCCAGCTTTCAGAGGGCAGTTTAGGCCCAGATGGATTTTAACCTGGTAGAGGAGGTTGTGGCATCATGCTTCATACGCAGGGAGAGGACAGGCTGATCAAGCTATTCTCCTCCAGGAAATGACCCCCAACCCATGCGCTCCCTGCTACGGAAGCTACATGATCGCTCTGGGATCACGCTGTGTCCCCAGGCCTAGAAACACAAGGCATACAGTAGGTGCCCAATGCACATTTTAATTAAAGAGAGGAACCTGGAAATGCCTGCTCCCGGACACAGAACTGTCCTCCCGCAGAGACATCCACGGTGCCTGTGTTGCACAAGCCCGAGGAATTCTTTCCCCGGGTGACTTTCCCTGGTGCCAGGCCTGCTTTATTTTAAGCTTCCTGACAGACAGCTTTCTAAAATGAGCACAGCTTTCTTCCCAAGCAGTAGTAGTAACTGTGACATGACTGTGGTGGCTGCTGGGGAGACAAATGGGCCGTCTTTTCTTAAAATGCCCGCCGAAGCCCCACTGTCAGTCGATGTTCCAGGGATGACTACTTCCCTCAGATGGGTGCTGGCCACAGCATTGACCCTAGGAGGCCCTCGGGAGGGGCCAGACCCTTCTGTTCAGCTGCTGGAGCTGGAGCTGGCCTGACCTGAGGCTGCCTTGCCTCGAACTGGCGACCCAGAGGCGACATCCAAGGCAAGGTTGCTCTGCTTGGATGTGCAGTTTTTATGTTTCTTTTGTCTCGGTTAATACAAATGGCCACCATATGAAATTCTGGACACCTCAGAAGCTGTGGGGGCATCCTCACAGGTAACCACGTGGGAGGGCCTGCACAAACCCCAACCCCCAGGTGGCTGCCATCAGCGGGTGCAGAGAAAGGTGTCTCTGGACGGGCATGCCGCTGCAGCTGGTTTGAGTGCCCCTGGTCTCACACTACCTGCTTCACTCATGGTGCCTGCCTAGCTTCTGTAGCCTTTGGGATTTGCCAGCCAAACCTGACATGACTGTCCCCACAAACGCCCATGCCTTGAACCCAACCTGACACGACTGTCCCTACAAACGCCCATGCCTTGAACCAAACCTGACATGACTGTCCCTACAAACGCCCATGCTTTGAACCCAGTCCTGCATCCCTGTGGCTTCCTGAGCTTTAACTGAGCTCCTGTTTCCTGGCCTGACAAACCTGAGTCCAGGTGAGGGCACGAGAGCTGGACTTACAAGTGAGGTGCAGGAGAGGCCTGCACACTGTACACGTAGCTCAGGCTCAGCCAAGAGGACAGGGCCGAGTCAGCAAGAGATGATCTTCTCCAGACATGGGGAAGTCAGGCACTCTCTGACTTGGCATCTGACTCACAGGCAGGGCACCTAATTAGTCTGCCTGTTCCTGGCCTGCCATCTGGCCAGATCTGGCCTTCCTTTCAAAGGGTCCCATTTAAGTCCCCCCTTTAACTGCCAAGTTTTTGCTGGTGGCAGTTTTTACTCTGGCACTGATGCGATCGTTTAGGTTCTCAATATTGCACCAATTTCAGCAGCATTTTAATAGAAGGAAAAAAGCAGCTGACTTCTGATTGTCCCCACTTCTTCTCCAGCCCCATTCTGATCCCCACGTCTGAACCTCCAGCACCGGGACACTGGAAGCTCCACCCGTGTGCCTTCCTACTCCTCAGAGCATTGTTCCACCTTCAATGAATTTTTTGTTGTTGTTTTGCATTTCCAGCAACAGAGTTGTGTTTTGTTCGGCATTGAAGATGTGGAAAAAACATGCCAGAGCAACAAAAGATTGCTATTAACTAATTTTGTGAGGGCCCAGGGTTGGACCCACTGTGTTGTAGCTAATGATGTTCCTCCGGGAGATAAAAGCGGCCCCCTCGCGCTGGAGGCCAGGGAAGAGCACTAATGCTCCAGAGAGAGGCCGGCCAGGAGGATGCTGCCTGCAGGTTGAGTGCTGGGCTGAAACAAAGCTTGTAAAAGATCAAAGTGGTTGGAACCGGGAAAGGAGGGAAGGGGAGAGGATGCGGGACTAGGCAGGGTACCACCTGTGGAGGACAGGGTACCCGAGGTGGTGGGCAGGGAGAGGCCTCACTTTCCTCATTGCAGGGGACCACAGAGGCCTGGCCTGGCTCAGGGTGGGTCCCCATCTGGAGAGCTAAGGCAGCAGGCTGAGCTGACTGAAATTTCCTCTGCCTCGGCTCAAGGCTGTGAAGGTCTTTGTGCACCCAGATGGAGGAGAACTGAGCAGAGGGAGGGAGAAGGGACTCTTTCAGGAGACCTTGAAGCAGCTGCCAGTCAACACTCTGGAGAGGAACTGCCAGTCAAAGCAGTCTCCCCAAGTTCCTCTGCCATACTGCGGTGTAGAGTGCCCTGAGTCTCCCTTCTAGGCTGGAGCTGTGTCAGTCACAAAGAAAGAGGTGCTGTGGTAGGAGCCGCGCATTTGTGGTGGCCCTCGCTGGGCAGCAGGCTCACTGCTCCATACCTGGGTCCTGCCTTTCCTAAGAGTGGGATGACCTTGAGCATGGATTCCATGGATCAGGAGAAGGACAGCATCTGACCTCACTCAACCCCCACAACAACGGCCACTTGCAAATCAGGGAACCAAGTTACTGGGAGCTCAAGGGACTTGCACAGGTTAGGTGGCTACTGTGTATGTAGCAGGGCAGTGCTTGTCCAGACCACGCCAACCCGAACTGAGAGCCAGACCTACACCCAGTAGGCCCCCACTGCAGGGCCCCCACTGCAGGGCTTCTGGGGTGGACAAATGTTCCCAGGCCCTCTCCTCTCCTGGGGGGAAGTGGACATCACTCCTAGGAAGGGGCTATGATAGGCACCCAAATCCCTGGAGGTTCCTTCCGCTCTTGCTAGAGCCTCTGTCTATTTTGCTACCAAGTGAGAGGCTCACCTTTCCCAATGCTCTGGCTGGAGGGACAACTGAACTCACCTCCTTCCTGCCTGTGCCAAGGGAGGGCTGGGGTGAGCAGGGCTACAGTACCAGTGCCTCAAAGGCAGTGCAAAGCAGAGATGGCTGGGGGTCCTGGTGGTGGTGATGCAGAGGTCACCTGTTCAACTGTCTAGTGATGGGTCTGGGACCCACCCCTTCCCCCCAGCCCAGGTGTCACAGTGACCAGAACATCAGGAAAAAACAAGGCCACAGTGGTAACCGAGGAAGGATTCAGAAAAGAGGAGAGAGGGGGAGGTTTTAGACTATCAATGCCCAGCACCTTCTCCTGGAAGAGAAGGATCTAGAAGATGAGAGGATGATGAGGGCAATCAGCAGCCAGGGGTAGGAACGACCACATGATTTTTAGCCCGTCCCCTCGGCTGCAGCAGGGCTGTGTATTTCCTCCTGACCTAGCTCATTTCTACACAGCTTTAACTTGGGGGCAGTTCGTTTCTTTTTCTAAAACAAAAGGCCCTAGCATGTCTGTGACCTGGGGATTAACCACAGGGGCTCAGAAGCCCTCTCAGGTGGGAGGTACCACTTGCCAGCCCCAGCTTTAGCAGGGGAGTTGAGGACTGCGGCTTAAGCACTCAGGAGGTTAGGATGCCCAGGCCACCAGGGGGCAGGACAGCAGCCCAGAGTGAGCTGGCTTCAGCCTCCAGCAACCCTCCATCCAATGCTCTTCCTAAAGCAAGGATTACTGAACAGAGCCAAATGCCCAAGTCTGTCCCTGCCAAGGTAGGGAGCTAGGGCCACTATTAAAGGTATTCCCCTGTAAGGTTCATAAACAGGGAAAGTTAAGTACCCATGCAACCACAAGCTGTTTCTTCAAAAGAGAAGCTGGTGGGGACTAGACTCTGGCTTCCCTCCAGGCAGCACTGGCTTCCACATGCACGCTGTAGATGTGATTTGGCGGGAGGCTGGGGGGATCTGGAAAGCCCTGGCTGCATCACTCCCTTGCTGGACCTTGTAAGAAAGCAGGAGCTGGGGTCAGGGCCAATGGCCTGGTCCCACAGGTCCTGCAGCCAGGTTTCCAGCACTCACAACCCCCAGCCCTAAAGAGAACTGGGAGAAGCCCCACCCCTGGCCTTCCCAGGGGTGACTTCAAAGCCTTTTCTTTTTAGAGAGGGTCTTACTATATAGCCCTGGCTGGCTGGCCTGGAACTTACTATGTACACTATGCTAGCCTCGAACTTACAGGAATCTGCCTACCTCTACCTCCTGAGTGCTGGGATTAATGGTGTGCACCACTATGTTGGCCACCATGGATTTTTTTTTTTAAGACAGCAGATGCCAGATGGTAAGAGGTGCTAGGTTTCTGCCTCACTCCAGGTGCCCGTCTGATGCTTTGATGTGATGCCATCTTCACAAGGCCACGGTTCTGCTAACCTGTCCCTCTAGGTTTCACCAAAGTCTGGAAGCACCACTGAGTTAGCAGCGAGCTGAGTGCGTGCTGCCAATGTGCCCTTGCCATTCCCCTAACCCAGAGACATAAAACTGACCTTAGGAGGGCGAAGATGCTCTAACGCCATGCATGGACAACCCAACAATTCTAGTAACAGCAATCCTACCCTTGTGAAGAGGAGCCCCAAACAACGCTCAGGAGCAAATTATTTGTGGGCTCTGGAGCCAGATTTATGGGAGCTTGATGTGTTAAAAAGATAGCAGCCCCTGCTAACAACCTGCACCGGCTTTAGGATAAATACTGAAGGCATCCTTAGAAGTCTTCATTCAATGAAAAGAAGAGTCACCATTATCTCAAAATCAGATGCTCTAAAGTCCTGAAAGTGGTGTTGGGGGCTATGGGAGCGCTGCAGACAGAAGCCTCTAAAACACGGTGGGGCGGAAGCAGGGGATTTACCACTTATTATGCAGCCCTAGTCTCTAATCAGAGACAGGATTTGTGTGCCATGGGCTCAGCAGGCCCGGGGGCCTGAAGAGGAAGCAAGGAGGCCCACAGGGACTGGGGATTACTCAGGCGAGATCGATACTCTGCTCTGTGTGTAGAAGGCGGCCATCTGCATGGGCTCTGCAGAGCTTATCACTGTCACTCGGGCCAGGTCATGCTGGTCTGGGGCAGAAAGGGGAGGTGGAGACGGACCCAGCTGCCCCATCAGCCCTCAGATCCCGCACGCACCTTGGGATCAAGCCCTGCACTTGAGAAGTACGAGTCTGCAGATGCCGTGTGCTTTACACAGGTTCCGGCAGGCACAGACAGGGGCTTCCAAAATGAGCATCTGGGTGGGGAGGGTTATACTACCCCTTTAGAGGTTCAGACACAATATACTAATGCCTGGAAAAAGTCCTCAGTTCCATGGACCCAGGCACAGACTGGCTGTGGATGGCCTCCATGGTCGGCTGTGTGCTTAAACACCCTGACATAGAATGCAGGGTCCTGATCCCAGGCTCGCCTCCTTTCAGCCCACAGCGGACACTACAGCAGCCTGTGAGCCTGCCCGGCCCTGTCTGGAAAGCTCCTCTCTCGCTAAGGCTTTCCAGTATTGACATGCAGTGTGGTGGCTACTTGTCCTGACTGGTCCTGGCACTTAGGGTAAGCTCCTCGTGTGGGGGCGCTCAAGCCTGACACTGTCCATGCCTGAGAACAGATGTCCCTGTTTCTAGGCTGCACTCTCTGGGAATGAGGTCACCTGGGCTGCATTTTTGTCCTTGGGCCAGCCCTAGACATCGGAGAGCAGCATGTCTCTGCACTGGGCACCACTGACATAATAGTAGGACCTAAACTAAGAGAGATTAAGTGGGAAGGCAACAGGCAGCTGGAGGGAAAGGGAGGGGAGGCAGCTGTGGGATGGGAGGAGAGCTGAGGAGCCTGGGAGAGCAGGGACACCTCACTCTTCTTGGAGACCGGGAGCTCTCCAGAGTCCTGGCCACTGTGCACTTTCACATAGCAGGGCCGAGGAGAAGCACATGGAGGGTGGGTCCTTGACATTTTTCAGGATTAAGGAATTGAGGCTCTTCATTAGATGAAAAAGTTTAACACTTTCCAGATGGTAAGGTGCCAGACGGCACTGGTTGCCAGCAAAGTCTTGGCCTAGAGGCACCTGAATTGTTCTGCCCTCACTTGGTCATTTCTGCAGTTGACACACAGTCATGCCTATTTCTCCCTCCATCAGATTTGCAGCAATGAGACAGTGCCCCTTGTGAAGTCAGGTCACATAGGTGTGCTGTCACTGGTGGTGTGCCCTCTCAGGAAACCGTCCCAGGGCCTAGCAAGCTGCCCAATGGGTATAGCTGGGAGCTGTAGCTCGTGTGTATTTTTGCACTGAAGCTGGTTGCTCTTTGGCCAGAGGAAGAGGTGACAGGGCCAGAGAAACAGGACGATGGAGGAGGCTTTGGTGGGAGTGATTGGGCTTGCTATGGTGGCTGGATCTTCAGCTTAGTTTATAAAAATACCTCCCGTAAGATGGGGCCACGCACATAGTCAGGTTCTGTGGCCCAGAGCCCCTGTGACAGCAGCACCAGCAGAAGCACACGCTGGGGAACTTTTGCGGCAAGCACCTTATCGCTGGGATTGTCACAAGGGAGGGGGAGCTGTTTGCCTTTTTGCAGAGAAGGAGCTAAACTTACAAAGGACAAACTCTTGGCCTGAGGTTACACAGCTCATGCTCTAAATTACAGGGTCCACTGTGAGGAGCCAGGAGTCCGATGCAAGAGAAACTGGCCAATATGGAGCAGAGGGGAGGGAGGGGGCTTCCTTAGGAGGAAAAGGCCACTGGCAAGAGCACTTCTGAGGCAGAGCAGGTTACCTTACATGTCCTGCCTATGACATCAGCTCACTTCACATCATAGTCTCCATACACTTGTGGGTGTGGACTAGCCCTCCAGGGAGGGTGGTGGCAGGGGCTCTTTGGCAGTCAGGGCAGCCTAAACCCTTCTTTCTCTCTTCCTTGGCTCCCAGGCCTGGATGATGCTCTTGCTTGGCTAGCCCAATTGGTCTAGACCAGCTGGTGGCTGAGGGCACAGCACCCTCTCAGATAACTATGGAACCACCTGCCTCTCTTTCCCAACTCAACAGCCTACTCCTAGACACACAGCTTGCTCCTGTTGGAGACAGAATCTACCTGCCTCCAAGAAACTAATCATCTGCCCTGGAGCTTGGGAAGCTGTGTCCTCAGCTCCATCCATTTGGGACACTTGGGAGGCAGCAACACGGACACAGAGGAAAACAATGCCACACTATGCTCCTCACTGTGCTGGCTGAGGGTCCCCCTGAGTGTGACAGCCTCTCTGGCATAAGAACTGGGTAGGGTGTGGCCTGTGAGTCTCACTTCAACCTCTATTTCTCGACACCTTCAGATGTGGTGTCCTGACCAAAGGTCTTGGTTATTTATTTTTTTTTTCCTGAAGAGAAATGTGGAGGAGATTGGCGGGGGTAGTTTGGACTATGTAGTGAGCCTCCTGGGTGATGTGAGATGCCACAGTAGGGCCGGTGCTCAGGTCACATCCAGCCCAACCTAACTGAGGAAAGGAGGGCTCTCATCCTCTGGAAACTTCCTGTGTTGGCATGGTTACCTTCTGAGGACTTTGGGCTGGCATGGACTGGGTATGAGGGGCACTATGGGAAGGGGCCAAGTTATGCAAGGCACTCAGGGGACACAGCCTCCTGTCAGTCTCCTGGGCTGACTCAGCCCATCCTCCTGTAAAGTGCCTGACGGATGCCCAGTGGCATTTCTGGATAGAATGTCCCCAGAAAAGGCCCTGTGTTTCACATCAAAGGATGGCTGAGTAAACAAACAAGGGGGTAAGGGCAGTGGCACCCCGTTGGGCAACCCACCTGTCTACTGTGGGGTGGGACTTGATGGGCTCTGTGCCCTTCTGCTGCCCGTGGAACAATGGCAATGGCTAAGAGTGCTGTGTGGCCACTTAGGCTTTGTTCTCCATGTCCAGGGGCTGGCCCCTCAGAGACTATCTTTTTCTGTCCCCCGCCACCTTGCCTGTCTGGGGCCTCATGTGTTCTCCACCTTTCTCTAGTCCCTGCAAGGACTTAATGCAGTGAGTGGCTGCAGACTGGCTCTCATTCCCCCCAAGTTGCTGGAGGAAAATGCACACTGTTTTGAAATGAGGGGGTTAAAGATCAAAACAGTGAGTGCCCCTGCAGAGTTTAAATGCCAGGAAAATACAAGCTTGCTTGAAGCCTAGCTGGCTCTGTGATTCTGGCCTCTCAGAGGGTCCCCTTCTTTCTAAGTCTCATTCTCTGAATCCACACTGCTGGAAACTCGTGGGCTATAAAAAGCCGCTTTGCCAAGGCACCTCTGGGGTAGTGCAGTAAATGACAGGCACCTGTTGGCAGCCATAGCCTCACAGCAAGCTGTCCCCCAAGCAGTCATTGCCTTGCCCTTGGGTACAGAGTCTAATGAGTAAGATAGAAAAAAGCTTGCCGACAGTCAGTGTCCAAGACAAAAGGCAGCGTGCATTTTACTCCTCATGACTGGTGCGCTGCAGAGCCACAGGGACTTGGGCATAGGCCTCCAGACAATGTAACAGTGGCCTGCCCTTGCTCCTGAAGCAAAAAGACATGGGTAAGCTTGCTTTGGCTCTACAAGGCCATAAGTCCCCTTCTGTCCAGAGGGAAAGACCTCAGGGACTTCCTGCCTTCCTAGCAGTGCTGGAATCAAGACAATGGTGCCAGGAAAGGGCGTCCTCAGGTGCACCACCAGAGCAGTGGGGGATGGGGGAGGGGGGCTGCAAGTTGTTTGCAGTGATCAGAGAGGTTCAGCTCAGAAGTGGGTCTACTAAAGCAGTATAACCTGAACTGCGGCTCTTTGGGAAGTGAGTGATTCTGCTGGAGAAGTCCCCTCGCTCAGGGCACAGAACCTCCTTGCCGCAGCAAGCTGTCCTCCTGATGCACAGGACACTACTACACTGGGCTGGGCTTTTCCCAATAATCTGCCATTGGACACCATGCTGGCTGCTCTGCTGGGCAGGCATAAGCAGGCTAATGAGGTACAGAAGAGTTAGGTTCATGCTCTCAGCCAGCACCCACTACTGGCAGCATCAATAACATCCCACGTTTCAGTGGGGGACAGGAAAACAGAAGTGAGAAAGAGTGGATCTTAAAAAGGAGAGTTTAGAAGGCTGCCAGTCAACCCTGGTCTCTGGTGCTGATTCTCAAGGCTAACCATCACTCTGCAGGCTGTGCCACACAGAACTGCCTTCGCTGTGGGGCCTGACTGCGGGAAGGAAAGGGAAGCGGGACAGAATATCAGGTACACCTTCTCACGCCACCAGCACCTTCTACAAGCTTGGAGCACAGACTCCCTGATGCTACACCATGCCACACCCGTTCCATGGGACATGATTAGTTGGGGCTTTACTGAGAGGATTAAGCTGGATTCTGCAGCACATTATTTTCTCAGATATCCCTTCATCTGACAGCATAGGCAGTCTCCCCTGGCAGGTTCTTCCGTGCTCCTGAGAAGAGAGAAACCTCACCATTACCTGTCTTTAGAACACGGACACCCGCCCCTGGGGCAGGTCAGCACTGGAGGTTAACCCCTGAGTACACGGGAGTAAGGGTGAGAGGACAGAGACTCTGAGATGTCCTGCTCCACTGGGGTGAACCCACCACCTGGGATCAGTCCATTCTCACTACTTCAAACATGCCATGTAAAGTACAGAGGAGACTGGTAAGTGCCCCACAAATCTCTCCAACTGCCCTAACAGTTCATTTTAGACTCTGCGGCTGGGTGTGCCTGTGGGCTCAGACAAAGACTGGCAGGTTGTTTCCAGGGAGGGGTGGGTAAAAATATGGTAGCACAGTCTAAATCTGTGCTTCAGAAAATCCCTACTTCACACCCTGCCCAAGCTCCTGATACACTTCCTATATGCATTCAAAAACAACTCACTTAGCACAGAACAGCTTTTAAGAAGGCAGGGAAAGGAGCCCTACTTGAAGGAGGGTTCATTATCAAAGACCAGGTTCTGGGCTCCAGGCTGCCAGGCTCCAAGGCTTGAGAAGTCCTGAGGGCCACTGTGGGGCATGGAGAAGAAATTATTGCTATGCCACAGAAGGCATGAAGGAAAGAATTGGGTTAAAGGAAAGACAAACATTGGCTTTAATGATGCTGACTCCTCTGGCAAAACAAGACCGCAATAATGAGTGCTTTCTTCCTTCTTCTCGAAGTCAACATGGAGGGGAAACTGTCAAGAACAGCACAGAAAATAACTGTTTATAGCTGAGATGGTGTCTGTGCCACCAACACTCTCAGCTTGGCAACTTAGCAAGACTGCAGAGCCTGCACAGGTCCTAGGCACTGAAGACTGAGTGTGGAGATCACAGCTCCTTCCATTTGGCTTTGGATGGGGAAGCGAGGCTAGAACTGGTTACATTTCTAGGGATGCTAGGGTGAAGGAATGTTAGCAGGCCCAGAACAATGATGCTCTCAGATAAATAATGGTCTTATTCTTGAAATAGTCTGAGCTCTATACAAGAACTAGACAGACCCTGCAGGGACAACTGTGGCCTATTGTCCCTTCCTCAGCATTGTGACCAAATACCCAGCCAAGTGGAGAAAAGGTTCTTTTGGGCTCACTTTGAGGGTACAGTTCCACACAGAGGGCAAGGCATGGCAGCAGGGGGCTCCCTGGCTGCAGGAGTGTCCAGCTGGGACTCCACATCCCTCCATCCTCCCCAGAACAGAATGGAAGCATAAACCTCAAGGTCTGCCTTCCGGCAGCCTTCCTCTTCCACTTAGGCCTGACCTCCCAAGTTTCACCACTTCCTGAAATGGTGCCACTAGCTGGGGACCAATAGTTCAAACACATAACGCTGTGGGGAACAGTTAACATTCAAACTGTACTAATTAGTGATCTTACTTAAGTCACCATATTGGGGTACCCACTTGGTCAGCTTGCCTAACTCTACCTCAAATGCCAACTGCTTCCTTCGACCAGTACTGACATCTTCCAAAGCCCTGGTACCTGTGATGGTTCATCTCTGCCCACCGGATTCAGAGTTACCATGGAAACATACCTAGTGTGTATCTGACAGTTTTTCCAGAAAGGCTGAGCTAAAAAGGGAGGGTCCACCCCGGATGTGGGCAGTGCCATTCCATCTACTGGGTCCTGTACGGAATAAAAGGGAGGAAGAGAAGCCAAGCACCAGCATTCATCCCTCTGCTTCCTGAATTCTGTCTCCTGCTGGATACTGACTGTAACGGCCTTGGCTCTGGTTTAGGCTCTGCTGGTTTGCCCACTGTAGCCTCCGTGTTCAGGGCAGCACACTTTATTCAGGTGTGACAAGGTCATGACCTCTGAATGACACAGTGCATGTGACACCCTAACGTGCTGTTCAGTTTCAGGCTGTGCTCACGACGGCAAACGGGACTGTGGTCAGGGTGGTGAGAAGGGCTGACTGCACCCTGGGCAGGGGCTTCCCTCCGAGAGGTGACAAGTTGGTGAACCAAACAGAGAAGGCTGCCAAACACGTGAAGGCACCAAACTTCAAGGAGCTGTCTACTTAAAATGGCTAACTTTATATTATGCAAATTCTACATTAAGAAATAAAAAAAGGCCTATGACTCCTGGCACACCTTGGGCACAAACTACTCATGGGAAGAATGTGGGCCAATGTGCCATGTGTCCCAGCTCTGAGTGGTTCCTAAAGTATTTCTTACCAGAGAACAGTATCCAAATCCTGTGCCCACCCCTGAGACACTTGCCTACCAGGCTCTTTTTTTAAAGATTCCCCAGGCACTCCTCTTGGTCACTCCAGTCTAAAGGCCGTTCCTCCTCTGGTCCTTTGGCACAGCCCCAGACAGCCTGTCTTCTTGTGTTATCTCCCTGGTATTCTGGACCCAGTACAGTGCTCGGAAACATGAAGGGGTGCTGGAGAGAACCGGTCCTTGTCAAGGGAACAAATGAAAGGGCAGCTGTTGGATGAGAGCCAAGCTGGAGGCCAGTGCAGAGCACAGGAGACAGGACTGCTGCCTGCAGGGAAGCTGGTTCAAGAGCTTTAGGGGTGTGCAGTGAACACCCACACACCATGGGGTCATGCCAGGAGCTTTATCCTCCCAGAGCTGAGGAGCTGAATTCTCACACCATTTCTTATTCAAAATTTTAAAACTTTAATTATTTTTATGTGTATGGGTGTTCTGCCTGCATGGATATCTACGCACCACGTGTGTGCAGTGCTCTCTGCCCTCAGAGGCCAGAAGAGGGTGCCTGATCCCCTGGAACTGGAGTTACAGACAGTTGCAAGCTGCAGTGTAGGTGCTGGGAATCAAACTCAGGTCCTCTGAGGAGCAAAAAGCACTCTAAACGCCGGTCATCTCTCCAGTCCGACTTCTTTTTCTTAACAGTTCTTTATGTTTTTTAGGAAAAAGGCAAACAAGCAGTCGTGAGGGCAGGTGGCTGGCAGAGTGGAGGAGGCTGGGTTCTATGCTTCCTGCTTCTCTTAGCTACCTCCATGCACTTGGGCAGACCTCAGGCTCTGAGAAACTGCATTTCAAGACCAGGTGGAGCTTGGGACTACCTGAAAGATTCTGCCTCAATACCGCCTACACCGCACACAGGAAGTCACCCCTGTGGGCATACAGTCCTCTGGTCTCGGATGCTATAACCACCATTACCACCTAAGAAACAAAGCATGGCCACCACTCCCACATGTCCTCTGGCATCCCTTCGAGGCTAGCTTCCTCTTCACCCACAGGCACCACCAACCTGATTTACACCCCAACCGAACTACTCTCCCATGTCATAGAAATGAGCGTACAGTAGGAAGTTTTGTTTTCCCCACTCAGGAGGAGATGACCTCGACTTCGGATCCTCCTGCTTTTGCCTCCCAAGTGCTGGGGTTACGGTGTGTGTGACCACGTCACCCAGGGCTCTGTGCCTTCTAGGCAAGCACTCTACCTAGCCTGAGCTGCAGTCCCACTCTTTCATGCCCCCGCCCCCACTTTTAAAAGAGACTCTGAGTTGAGAAAGTGTATACCCAAAATCATTCATGGCTTCCCCGTGCCTCCTGAGTAAGAAAAAGAGGGCAACTTACCTTCTGGAATACTTGATAGTTGGATTTGGACCATATGTCAAGCTGTTGGGAGAGAGAGAAAGCTTCAGTCAACCCAAGAAAACAAAACTGTGACAGAGTGGGACCCAAGTGGCAGAGGCCTGTGATGGCCTAAGTTTCTTCCTTACCCACCTCCAGGTGACTTAAATGAAATAAAAGGATATGGGGTCATCAACCTTCAGGTCCCATGGCCTGAGCTTCCTGCTCACTTTAGAACCTGATTCTTCCTGAGGCTCTTGCATCCCTTGAAGTGCTGAGTCACCCCTATGCTCTTCTCCTGGATTGTCCTTCCCACAGGCTTGCATGGCTCCTCTTGGACTCCCCTTGAAGCTCAACGTCACTATAATTAGGAAGGCTTTCCCCAGCTACCTATCAAGTATTATCCCCAATAGCTGCTTTCTTCACCCTTTGGAAAGGCAAAGCGTTTCTAATACTGACTGCCTGAAGTGCTATTATATCTACGTTCGCTCCTGACTTGGCCCAGACAGAATGTGAGTTCGGTGGGCAGAGTGTTGGGGCCTGGCACATCATGGGTTATCAGTAGCCACTGCAGAGCGAAGCAGCAGCAGCGTGCAGCCCAGGACACTGCTCACGCCAGGCATCACTAGACACGCCACACACGTTTCCACGTCATCTCCAGGATGGGCTTGGCTTTCCAGAGGAGGGAGTTCAGAGCCATCTCCTGCCAAGGTCAACTGGAGCGGCCTCTCACAGATGGCAGGTGGCATCATCTGGCTGCTCAAACCTGCTGGCACTGGCAGCTCTTGGGAGGGTTTTTATTTTTTTAAATTTACTCTTCTCTCATACATTACAGCCCTACTGCAGTTTCCTCTCCCTCCACTCTTCCCAGCTCCCCTCTCCCCCAGATCCACTCCTCCATCTTCAGAAAAGGGCAGGCAGGCCTCCCAGGGATATCAACCAGACATGGCATAACAAGCTGCAATAAGACCAGGCACAAACCCTCATAGCAGGCTGGATGAGGCGACCCAGTAGGAGGAAAGGGTCCCAAGAACAGACAAGTGTCAGACACCCCCACTGGTCAGGGAGTTGTCTTTTAACTTACGTATTTTCCTTGTTTTGTTTTTTAGTGGCACATTCCTGCTGGGCTCTGGTACTGGCTGGGTTAGGAGGCCCTGATCTATGGAGATTCCACTGCACAAACAGGGACGCACCAGTCCCAGAAGTGATGTGGGCAGAGCTCATGGAAACCAGTCCAGTTCCCTACATACTGGGTCTCCTGGATGGTACCTCAGTGGCTTATTTGAACTGAAACCATTTTGGTTTCCCCAGCTTGCACAGTAACCCACGCCTTCTCACTGTTTCAAGAGTTCAGAACAAATGATGAATGGCAAACCCAGAACTACCCCAGACAGGAACTGCAGGAGCCAGGCTGCCACTCACGGGTAATGACAAGTGAGGAAGCCTCTGCGTGTCCCAGAAGTGCTAGACAAGTGACTTTAAAATGATGAGGTCAGGAGCTGAGCAAATTGAAATGCCCAGTGAATGGTCTCCTGGACCTGCCTCTGGGGTTGACTGGTGGTCAAGGCGGAAGTCTGACCCGGGGCAGCGCAGGCCTGTGTGCTTTTGCACTGGTTTGCAGCACCAGGGTGTACAAGAGGTGGCTGCACAAGAATATGCAGCTGAGTCACAGGAAGTGAGCGCTGCACTTGACCCAGGTACTTCAGAGTCCTTTCTGCTCTGAGGAAACACCACAATGTGGCTTTCTGAAGGGCCCTTGGAAGCTAGAAGTTGGGTTGCACCCAGGCGCACATTCTTTTCTCCTAGCTCCTTCCTTCCCACTTGTGACTGGTTTCTTGTTAAGACTCAGGAGCCAAAGGGGTAGAGGGGGGCAGCCCAGCTTGAGAGTTGGTAGACAGCATGGATCTTTGGTCACGCATGCAAGTATGTACCCTACTGCCCACATCAAATCCTTGCTGGTTCCCCATAGCCCCCTCCTAACAGTACGTCCGCAATGCCAAAGTGCACCCCCACCCCAGAGAGGCAACATCAAACTCCAGTCTCTGTCCCCTTTAAACCGACATATGGGAAGAACAATCTGCAACCTCTACAGGCATTAGAGACTGACAATGTGTGGGACAGTGATGAGAGCAGCTCTGTCAGAACCCTCAGAGGAAGGGCTCCGTGGGAAAAGGAACCTGCTGTTAAGCCTGATGACCTGAGTTCAATCCTTAGCACCTACATGGTGGAAGGAGAGAACTGACTCCTGTAAGATGTCCTCTGTCCTCTGCACATGCACTCACACGTATAGATACAAAATAAATAAATATAAAAGAATATACACTGTTAATTCCCCACATGCCAGTCCTATGTGGGAGAAGTAAGGCCAGGCGACTTCAGTGCAGCACTTCAGCCCAGGGTTTAACAAACACAGGGCAAATGAGAATGACTTTGCATCTCTTAGCGCTACCGAAACCACAGTGCCAGAGACTTGAAATCAGTGTTTTAGGAAGAGCAGTGTCGGTGTTGGAACTTGGAAGAAACTTCTTTCTCCTCCCGTTTCCAGCCGGCAGTTCTCACTGTTGATACTTCCTGCCCCTTCACACCACACATAATACACTAAGACAGGGATATCAGTCACAAAGACACAGAGATGGAAGTTATACACACTCAAAGTTGCAGACTTTACTTAAACAATTATTTAGAAGACCTTCAGTATCTACAAAATATTTAAATAAAAAAATCCACAGTGAGAGAAAAGATCAGGGGCTTAATTAAGAAGGACTCTGCAGCCTAATTGTGGATTCTCAAAACACGCCTTGCCTATTCACTGCGCCTCCTTTTTGAAAGGTTTAAATATGCCATTCAGAATGCTAGGGGATGACTCTACCATCTGGGACAGCAAGGCCTTGGACAATACAGCCTATTTACCTGGTGCACATGGCTGAGAAAGGGACCCAGTAACAATGGGCTCTCCTTTTGCTGGGAACCTGCGGCAGGTGGCTTATACTTGATCTTCCGCTAGGTTTATGCCAGAGAAAGCTGTTTAAATGAGCATTCTGGAGTCGATGCCCTGTCTCTCCTTAGGGCCAGGGAGAGCTCAGAAATTCATTTCAGGAAGCTAAGGCTGAGCCCAGTGAATATTTATTAGCTCTCGTTTATCTGCTGCAAAGGCAGGCATTGTTAACATTTTTTTTTTTTTTTTGCTAGTTGCAATATTAAAAAAGGGAACATTATGGGAGCTGCAAACCTTCATCTTGGCGAACAAGACATTATTCTGAACTGGGGCGTCAGGAAGAGAGTGAAACTCCCCAGAACACTGGACAATGCTCGAAGGACCCGAAGGTCTGGGCTGCAGTGAGTGCAGGTGGGTGCAGGGTCTATTTTCAGGGGAGTAGAGGGAAACCCTGCAGATGAGTGGGTGCTCAGTCCGCTCTCAGGATAAACACCAGGATGTCAAAAGACCATTAGGAGCAAGAGCGGATGCTAAAGGCAAGGTCACTCTGTCCTTGCTGATCCGTTACCTCTGTCATAGTTGGCAGGGGTCCCCTTCCAGTACTGACACACAGAAACCTCTTCCAACTCACAGATGAGGAAACTGAGGCTCTGAGAACATCACAGCTAACTAGTGGGAAATTTGAGAGCCAAGCCCATGCCCAGAGGCCCAGGGCTTACCCTGGGAGAAGACTACCTCTCAGCTTGACTTCAGATGGGATGCTACTTAGGGGCTCCTCTACAATGTCACTGGCCTCTCTGGGGTGCTCCTGTGGAGTTCAGCCTCACAAACCTGTGCCAGGCCTGCTGCTGTGCCCATCATCACCGCTAACGTTCAGTTAGCAGTATGCGAAAGTGCTGGCAGCTTATCAGAAACTTATCAATTCTTTATTTCATTTCAAAAGGTGGTGCACACAGAGAATTCTAAATGATCTAAAATGGACACTTCCAAATGAAGCTCCTAAGCCGCAGCGGGGCCTCAACCTTTAAAGAAAACCTTTAAAGGGATGTCTGTCTTGCAAGGCCAATGGGTGAGAAACAAGTCAGTCTGGGTGAAGGACACAACTGGGCACCCAAGAAGGATTTCTCTGGAGCTGGCCAAGTTTTCAGAGCCATGGAAACTTCTGTGTGGTCATCTTCTTGAGTCTGGCCACCCTCCCAGAGGAAGGGAGGAAATAAGTCTCACTAGGAATGCAATGCTACGGCTCTATTATTCTTCAGCTTTTCACTTTCAATCAGGACATGCATTTGTTACTAAAACATTGCTGAAAGCACAACTTTGGGGCGCCCTCTGCACAGAACCCAGCTGGAGTCATCCCCCTTTCCCAGCGCTCACCCTTCTCCCCAGAAGTAACAAGAGGCCATTTTTCTGAAGGTCGTCTGAACAATTTCAAAGGCTATAACAAATCAAAATGTTCCCTGCATCTAATATCAAACGGGGCTGATGCCAACACTTATTAGAGAAATCAGATTCAAGCTTCCCCCAACCCCCTCGACCCAAACACACACACACATCCAACTTTGAAGTGGGAAGGATGCGGGATCAGAAATTCCCCTGGAGACAGCTCTGGCTGGCTTTGAAGGCTCCCTTTGATACCACCATTTCTTCTCCTCTCTTACACTCTGAGGCTAAAAGCTGCCTTTTTTATTGATATGGGGTAATTAATGAAGCTATAGCATTAACATAACCTAAATCCCCTAATAAGATAAATTCAACTGAGACACCTCTATTTTTTCCATCCTTTAAGTCTGACTGATATAAAATCAGGACAATGGCCAGGTGTTCCCCACCCTGCCTGTCAGCATGCCGCGTCACGGCCCTCACTCCCTGATTACAGGGAATAGTGGTTGGTAAGGCTGAACAGCAGTTTTATTCTTAGAGGAATGAAGCTACTGGAGCTTGATATCAAAAATATGCATCACAGGTAAGGAGACAGGGCATCAGGGAGTGGCTGCTACAGCAAAGCGCAAGGTGACTGTGCTGGGGTAGATGTTGGTGGGAAAACTGGCTGGGTCTGGAAGCTGTGTGTGGGAAAGGGAACGCCTGGCCATTGCCATAGCATTAAAGGCGCTGTACTGGACAACCACAAATGGTGGGAGGTTATGGCCATGAGAGGCTTTCTGAGCACATACAGTGCACCCACCCCAGGCTGAGCTCCAGACAATGACAGTGAAACAAGCCTGAGCCTGGACCCAGTTCAGCAAATGCAGGGATGCATCTTCTTCCCCAGGGAAAGGCCGCAGGGACGCTGTGTTCTTGCAGACTGGGCCTTAAGTTCAATGTGTTTTCCCAAATCTTACGTTTTATTGAGGAGTGTGACACAAGTGTGTGCACACTAGGCTTAGCACTCATTGACACCTGTAGTGTCTTTTCTTTTGTAAAAAGACTGTAAACACTGGGGCGAGTCACATGGTGAGGAGCAGTGTCAGGACAGCAGGACAGTCTGGCCTGGGCAGTCTTGCTTGGTCTATTTGGAGGTTCCCACCTGTTACACGGGCCCATGTACATAGGTGCAAAAGGGATGAAGACGTTCCTTTCCTACTACATTCTGAGGCTAGATATCCTCAAACCCAGATGACCTCAAAATGCCCGCTTCCTGCTGTATAGTGGAGGAACAGCAATCTTTCGCAAGGAGGGTATGTATGTGGTCTCATGTGCATCCCTTTAGTCCGATTGTTTATGATTCCAATGCCCACTGCTTCTTGATTCTTCATTTTTCCATTTTAGCTAAGCATTTTCACCTCAGGTAGGCAATCCCACCAGCCTCTGTCCCATATACAGCAGTGCTTCCGGGCTGCTCCAGGCACTAGGGTCTACCCTTAGAACACAGGCACAGGACTGGTCCATATAAGCAATTCTAACCCTCGGCTCCAGCTTCTCTCTCTGTAACAAGAGTCCGACAACACTGTCTAAGGCAAAGTTGGCCAGGAGGTCAGGCTGAGCACGGAAGTGCAAGAGTTACACCCATTAGGCCAGCTGTGTTAGTAGACGGTGGGCTAGCAGGATGGAGGGAGGGAGACTGGGATGGAGAGAGGTGTGCCCTGGGGAAAATACGTGCAACATTCTAGAGGTAATCTGTCAGGTGAACTGGGGGGCACACGTGTAGCAGCTTGGCTGTTCTAGGGGCTACGGTGGGCACCAAGGCTGGGGAGTGGACTGGATACATGCAGAGAACGGGGCAGGTAGGGTCAGACCTTGCAAAGGTGTCTGGATCCTGTTTCATAAGCCAGATCTCAGAGCATGTTGTACAAGTTGATGATATAAATGCTCTGAGGACAAAGTTGGGACCACAAAAGAGCTTGGTGACCTTGTGAGAAAAACATGCACCTCTTACACATTCATAAGGCACATGCATAAACCAAAAGCTCTAAGAACGGCTAAAGACACTTAACTTCTTAGCTGGGATAGAGGGGGAGGTGTCTCTGAGGTAGAGGGAGCACTTACCTAACTGAGAAGCTCTAGGTTCTATCCTTGAAACTGCAAAATAAAGATAGAGGGGGACCTATTTGTAACCCAGTATTCCTTCAACTTGGGTGCAAGGGCTGCCCTGTACCTAACATATATTAATGCCTACCTCCTACTCTGGGGAGGCTGCTCCAAGTAACACTGGGATGGTGGGAAGCAAGAGAACCCTATATACGCGTGGGTATTTATGGGGAGGCTGACCTGTAGGCCGAGGGTAGGACAGACTGTGGGAGGGAAGGAAGACTGAAGCCTGGAAGTGAGTGGGCAGAGGGCAGACAGCGGGCCTGGGCGAGATCTAAGAGAGGTGACAGCCAGCACCTGCTGACAGCCCAGCCCTTGGGGATGGCAGGCAGGAAGGTTTAGGCGATTGGGTTGTGGAAGCCTTGTTAAGGAGATGAAGAGTTGAGGCCCCAGAGCTGAGATCCCTGTGTGGGTAACATGGCTGAGAACAGCTAAGGGGAGTGGAGAGAATGAGGAGAGAACCCTGGGGAAGCAGGAGTCATGGAAGAGATGGGCAAGAAGAAAGTGTGGCAGCACCTGCTGCAGCGAACCACCAGGGGGGTTCAAGAGGGACACAGTAGAGACTACATCCCAATTTCTTGTTTTGAGTGTAGTATAAAGTACTAACTATTACTTTCTGAGTGTTCTCCAGGGGCAGAGTGTGGGTGTACCTGTTTGTGACTGTGGACAATTTGGGTTTGGTCAGCAGAACATCACAGGTCGCTGCCAGCAGCATGCACAGCTGGCAGAATCTCCATACCTGGTCTGAATTTGAAGGGTGGCTCATTTGCATTCTGATTTGGTAACTTTGCAAGCATGGCGCTGTGTTGCACAATTTCAAGGTAGTGTACCTATACAACTCATTTAATAATGTAATGTAAATTTCTAATCCTTGAAAGTTACCAACTGTTTAGAATAATAAGGAAATGCATGTTAGTAATTAGTCACTTATTATAATCAAACTTGTAGTCACATTACATGTTTTCAAGGTCAAACAAAGATATATTTTAGAAAGACAGGTCATCTTCAAATACTTCAGAGATCTACAGAAAATGGTATGTAAGATGTTTTAATAACATAGGCTCTTTTTCATGACAATGAGACATATCTGTTCCTGGCAGCACCAATCTACTTCAGAGAAGATAATGGGTATTGAAGAAATTCCACATAGAGTTTCACTTTCTTTGTGGCAAAAGTAAACCACTGGGCAAGAAAATGCCTTTGCCTCAACTGCTGACAGTATGCTGTCCTAATGAGACAAGTAGGACACAAAAGAAAGTGACTGCCAAACACTGTCAAGACAAGGAGGGGAAGCCCTTCAGAATATCCTGCTTCACAGAAAAATCTGTCAGATATGCTAAGCCTGTAGGTCAAAGATAGATGCCCCAATGGTGCAGAGGAACTTTGGGTCACTGTCAAAGCAGCCAGCTATTTCTGTCATTTCTCACATTTTGTGGAAGTCGCTTGCTTGTACTTCCTGCTCACTCAGTTAACATTATTCCCTTTTTGGGTCTCTGAGGGACTTGAAGACAAGACAGTAACAGATACAGTTTTCCTTGTTCACCTGATGCAGAAAGCAAGCCATGATAGAAAGTAAAATAGGTACAGGACTCACCAAGACAGGACAGATATGGAGTATTTTCTCTGAATTTTTCAAATGCAAATGGAATAGACATTGTTGATGTATTTATTGCTTGTATATATTGTACATAGTCATTGTAGTGATATTTCATTTTGTATTTTAATAAATAAAGCTTGCCTGAAGATCAGAGAATAAAACAGCCCCACTGGTCAGCCTTACAGACCAGGCAGTGCTGACACACACTTTTAATCCCAGTAGCTACACTAGTTTGCCAGAGAAACCAGGCGGTAGTGGTGCATGCCTTTAATCCCAGCACTAGAGGGGAATATAAGACGGGAGGAGACAGTTCTCAGACACAATCTCATTCAAAGGATTCCTGGAGGCAAGATCACCATTTCAGAATGAGGTAGAGATAAGAGCCAGTGACTGGCTGTTTTACTCTCTGATCTTTAGGCAAGCTTTATTTATTAAATGCAAATGAAATATCACTACATCGCTGGTTATAGCTGTTCTTTGTTATCGATCTCCAATCCACATGTAAGGGAGCAACAGCAGTATCACACCAGGTGTGACTACAGCAGCTTCCAACTGAAGCTTACAAGACCCAAGAGAAATGACCTTCCACATGCCCACCATTGGCCAGTCTTCCTGGGAGGCATGCACTAGGCATGTCTGGCTTCTGCAGCAAACCAGCAATCAGGAACCCCAGCTCATTTGACCCAGGCAGAATTTGAATCCCACACAGGCTACACCCATCAGACTGTCACCTTCACTCCTCACTCATGCTCCAAGGACAGTCTGATTTTTCCAGAAAGAAAAAGGAAATCTCAAGTGATTTTGAAATCAACCAGGAGACCTATATAAACCAGGCAGAGAACTGGGAAGAACAATCACTTCTCTGATAGCCATGGCCTGTGTGTGGACTGTGGGAATACTGGGTACTTGGCTCAAATGTAAACCTGAGCACGGCACCATGACACCTGCAGCACCAGGACACCCGCAGCACCAGGACACCAGCAGCACCAGGACACCTGCAGCACCAGGACACACGCAGCACCAGGACACCTGCAGCACCAGGACACACGCAGCACCAGGACATGCTAAGCCACAGCTACCAGCTGCTTTTCAAGAACTGTCTATTCTCATTACAATGTGGCCATTGAGTGGCGGCAGCCATTACCAAACACATTTAAATGTTAACATTTAAAATAAGGAAAGGAAAAGGTCCCAAGAGAGGGAGGGGGTCTCAGGCTGGAGAGTGACAGGGGAACCTGGGTGGGTCTGTGGGGCAGGTGCTCATCACGCTTGGGAGCAGACACAAATGAAGGCTGTCAGCTCTCATTAGCGTCACCACAGCTTTCTACAGAGCCAGATGGAAAGTGTGCGCTCAAGAAACTACAGGTCCACATGAGCAAATGCTCCAGGAAACCGATCACCTGGGGAAGCACCTGCCTCCACATCGCGGCCCTCAGCATGCTTGGCTGGGGAGAGTAAACGTTCTGTGAGACAAATCACCTGTAAGAAACGGTCTTCTTGCTGAGGTATTCAGCGTGCAGCTGAGATGGGACTTCCCAAGGGCCATTAGTGAGCATCAAGGAAAGAGTGTTATTGGGTTGTGTCAAACTAACTTGAGTCTTTCTCATGGCTCTAGGAAAAGCAGAATGCTGAACCCCAGGCTATTGATGTGCTGGTTGACTTGGGAAAAAAATTTTTATTTCCTCAGAAGATACGTCTAATGAGGCAACTGGGGTCTAAGGTGATCAATTAGAAATTCAAGTGAGGGCACCGGGTTTGGAGTGAGCAGCAGAGGCTTGAAACAGCAAGTGGAGAGAATGAAGCAGTTTCTGTCATGGGTTCGTCCTCATGCTGACGAGTCTGTTTGTGGAGCGCTTCGTGGATTTGCTGGTTTTTATTATCACTTACCTGGGACTCCATTCTGGGACAGAGAAGAAGCCTTGCCCCAGACTCCAGGATGCTCACCTTACCATCCTCCGTGTAGACGTTCTCATTATACCCCTTCACAATCGTGCGGTCGATGAACAGGCTCCTCATGACAACAATCACCTTCAAAACCTTTCCCAAGGTCACCTGTCAAAACATGAGTGCATGCATGTGAAAACTCACATTCAACATGCAAACCACACAGAGTTGATCTGGAGGGTGGAGGCAGAAGCCATTTATCTGTCCTAACTCAGAGCGAGGCAGCAGTGTTAGTACATGACAGGCGCAGCCACAGCAAACTCTTCTGTGATATGGGTAACGGCAGCCTCGCTCGCTCCATCAGCACCACAGCCTTGCCATCCTATCTCTCACCATCTGCCCAGTAGAGTACCTAATGCTCCACTTTCCAAGGCCAGGGTCCTCTGATTTTGGTTTGATGAGCTGTGTCATGGCCAAGTTTATACACATGGAACCCATGGAATACAAGGTAGGGAGCAGAAGCAGGCACCCAGCACCCCTTGGTGAAGCTGCCTAGAAACAGCTCGTGAAAAGTGGAGAAACAATGCCCAAGAGAACCTGAAGGAAAGAAAAGAGGCTGTGTGTTTCCCTATCCAGAAGGGCAACACAGTTCTGACATGCAGGAAGTGCTTTACTCTCTCAGAACCCAAGCACACATCACGGACTGAGAAAACATCTAAAAGGCTAGAAGATGACTCAGCAGCTGAGAGCAATTTGAAAAATGAAATGTCTGCCCTGGCAATGCCGAAGCATGCATGGGCAGTCCATAAATGGCGGTTCTGTTGAACTTGTCCATATTGGGTTTCATGGTCTCAGTTGATGAGGATGACTGACCAGGTCTGTTCCTCAAGAAGGCACCAGATCTCAGTACAGATGATTGTGAGCCACCATGTGGTCGCTGAGAATTGAACTTAGGATCCTTGAAAGAGCAGGCAGTGCTCTTAACTGCTGAACCATCTCTCTAGTCCCCGTCAGAGGACTTGACCTGGGTTCAATTCCCAGTACCCACATGGCAGCTCACAACTGTCTATAACTCCAGCTCCAGGAGATCTGGTACCTACACCCTCCCCTCACACAGGCATACATGCAGGCAAGACACCAATGCACTCAAATGTAAATAAATCTTAAAAAAAAAAAAAAGGAAAAGAAAAAAGAAAAAGACAAGAAAAGACCTAAAAAGCTGAGTATAGTGGTACACACCTTTAGTTCCAGCTCTTGGGAGACAGAGGTAGGAGGATCTCTGTGAGTTGGAGGCCAGCCTGAGCTATATAGTGAGACCCTGTCTCAATCCTACACCCCCCCCACCCCACACACAAGAAAACACCTAAAAACACTCCCACAATGCCAGGGAAGCGCCAGGCTCTTCATAGTAATAGAAGCAATGCTGCTTTTCCTTAGGGACTCAGGCAATAGAATGCCTTCTCTGTTCCCAGGTGAGATCTGGAAGGCAGGCCTGGTCCAGAGCCCACTGGAGGTCCGTGGTCTTGGATGTTGATGGGACTAGAGGTCTCAGATTTGCTGAAAGGCCACCCTGCTAGTCTAAGAGTCTCAGCCCACAGAGCAAACCTGCTTTTCCAGGACAACTGGCTGACTACTTTCAAGCAAACTTTTCTTGTCCCCTGGTTCCCTGAAGCTTTCTGCCTGTCTCTGATGACTACTTTCTCATTTCCTTGAGCAGTCCTGGGTGATGGTGAGCATCCTGACACCTAGCTCCCTTTACAGACTCTGGGATGATGTCTCCTTCCATTTTGTGTCCTTACCTGTGCATAACATAAACACAGTAAGAGCTAAGACACACACACACACACACACACACACACACACACACACACACACACACACACACACCCGTTTGTTTACATTTAAGGATGCTAACAAAGACATCTTACTGTGCACTCTTAAACAGGTGACATTCTTCAGGTACCCAAGAATCACTACTTTTAGGATGCAAATGGACTACAAAGGCAGGATCAGCAGGGGCCGCAGAGCCCAGGACCTAGGGAGGCAGACCTGAAGACCAAGGGCCTGCCTCCCACCACACAGAAGGCTAGCTTAGAAGCCTCAGTAAATGAGAACTGACTTCTAAAAACACCGAATCTAGATGGTTCTACCTAACTGACAAATTGTCTCAGGAATTTGGGTTTCTGGAGACAGATCCAAGAAAGGCACACTAAGGGCCTCAGAAAGAAGATGATGGCTTCCCACCTAAAGATGGTCACCATCTATGGTTTTAAGACACTTCTTTAAATATTTCTATTAGTCAATACACGATTTTCATATTCCTGACATGTACAAATATATAGAACTGCAAACCAAATTCTGACATAATTATGCCACAGGTCTCCTCCAGATTGCCTCAGTCTTCAGCAACAGTGCCAGGTGTTACTTGCTCTAGCTGGCGGCTACCCTGGACCCTTTCCACGCCACTCCTGCTGCCACACACTTAAGGCGTTTCCAAGTTTCCCTAATGGAAACGACGGCAGCAGGAACTTCCAGTACGGCCACTGCATGGGGGTCAGTATTATTCTAAGTTACATTTTATTACTTATTATATGTGTCTATGTGTGTGGGTGCATGTGTGCGCAGTGTGTGTACAGTTCAGAGGGTCTCGGTCCAGCTTGTGAGTTCCAGGGGCTCAACTCAGGTTGCTGGGTTTGGAGGCCAGCACCTTTACCTGCTGAGCCCTCTCGTCATCCTAAGAGGTATTTTCTATTTTAGGATAGATTCACAGAATTCTAATTACTGGGGCAAATACTACAATCTGCCAAGCTGCTGTCCAGGAGAGCCGTGCCAACCAGAGAGCTGCTTCCCTCTTCTTCATGCCGCTACTGAACAGAAAACAACAAACAAACAAGCTTGACTCTCGCTCTGCCACTCAACACAGCAATGATGAGTTAGGGTGCTTAGGGGTGGTGGGAACTGTGGTCTGGGACAAGGTTGGCCTTAAACCCAGAGCAATCTTCCTGCTTTTGCCTCCTGAGTGCTTGGATGACAGGTGTGAACCTGCATGCCTGACCTCCAAGTTTTGTTTTGTTTTTTTATTCTTTAGAGATTAATTTGTATTTAAAGAAATATGTGTATGCCGGGTGGTAGTGGTACAGCCTTTAATCCCAGCACTTGGGAGACAGAAGGCGGCGGATATTAGTGAGTATGAGGCCAGCCTAATCTACAAAGAGAGTTCCAGGACAGCCGAGACTGTTAAACAGAGAAACCCTATCTTGAAAAAACAAAAAACAGCCGGGAGGTGGTGGCGCACGCCTTTAATCCCAGCACTTGGGAGGCAGAGGCAGGCGGATCTCTGTGAGTTCGAGTCCAGCCTGGTCTACAAGAGCTAGTTCCAGGACAGGCTCCAAAGCTACAGAGAAACCCTGTCTTGAAAAACAAAACAAAAAAAAAAAGAAGAAGAAAAAACAAAAAACAAAACAAAAAAAGTGTATGCGTGTGGGTTTATGGGTGGTGTGCACATTTGTGCTGGTGCTCTCAGAGGCCAGAGGAGTCAGATGCCCTAGGACTGGAGTTACCAGTAGTTTTGTGCTGTCTAACATGGGTGCTGGGAACCAAACTTCAGGTCTTCTTCAAAAGGCATTCTTAACTGCTGATCCATCTCTCCAACCCCACCCCTCACCTTGGTTTAAAAGAACAAAACAAAACCATTTAGTAAGTAGGGTGTGAGAGTGCTTGGTTTTTGTCCCAGCACCTGGGGCTAAAGCAGGTGGATCTCTGTGAGTTTGAGGTCATCCTGGTCTCTATAGACTTCCAAGCTAGCCAAGGCTAACTAGTGAGACTCTGTCTAAAAATAAACAAAATTGAAACCAAAAAACCCCTATCTATGGCCCTACCTCCGGGCCACCTAGTGTCACCTCTACCTCCTTCCTCTCCCTATACTACTGTGAGCCAAGTAACGAAAATGGCGTCAGTTCTCTGTAAATACTCTAGCATGCATCTGTAAAGACAAAGGCTCTGCAAATAAAAAGCCAAACTGGGACAGAACTCATGTCTAGAAAACAGCAACTGTCCAACACTAGCAGATCTCCAACAGTCCTCAAAGTGCTACTTTGAAAAGAATAAGGACTTGCTCATGGCATGATCCAACCAACCGTGGGCCATAATGACGGCTGATGCACTCACCCCCTCAGGCCGAGCTGGGACCTCTCTTATGCTTTGCTGAAAAGTAAGCTCTGCTGGTTGAAGAGGTGAGAGAAGTTACTGTCCACTAGGCTCCCGTCCTGAGGTGGGTCTGCACTCCCAGATGCCTCCCCTCCCCAGGGCGCATGGATGCGTCTCAGCCTTCCACAGGTGGCCAGGGGATGAGGCTTTTGGCAAGAGTCCACTGTGACGATATGTGAGATATGTGCTCAGCACACTTGCGCTGGTTTGTTTCACTGTCTTCCCATTTCCACGAGGCTATGAAGCCTGTCAGGGAAGGACTCTAGAATTCATCTAAGCTGTAGAGGTGGGATTAGAGCCTTCTGAATTTCAGCTTGCTCTTGGTGATGCCGTATCCAAACCGAGTCAGGTCTTGATTCTGTTGCTGGGAGGCTTGGACTCCTTGCACCTCTGAATGAAGTACTTCTGTCGAGAGACAAGGCTGCCTCTATTGCAGGGCTGGGAGGAGCCCAGCAGGCGATGCCAGATGTACAGTACTGTGAAGGACATGGAGGAAGGGCTCAGTAGGACCTATGTCTCCTCAGCCTGAAGCTGCATCTGGAGTTTGTTGAGGTGCAATGGTGTGAGGCCAGCTAGCAGCAAAGGAACCAGAACCACTGCCCAGGTCAATAAACTACCACTTGGGGCTTTAGCCTCCCTCCTGCTGTCACACTCAAGGCTGTAGGGAAGCTGCGGACTGTGATGCTAAACTTACAGGACAAATAAAATGATGGGTCTCATGAATGAATTCTAGGCAGATAGGACCTATCGGCCTGCAAGTCAGGGAAGATTAAAGCTGCTACAAGACTGATCAGCCAGATATCACTGACCCCAGTGATGGCCATTTGTTGTACAGAACAGGTCAAGGGCCTGTTCTTTTGCATGGACTTCCATTCCACAGGCGCCACGCACATGAAGTGTGACATAGGACGAGTCAGTCTCATGCCCATCTGCTTAGAAGTGGAATGAAATGGGGAGGTGCTGGTTGAGAAAATTAAAAAAAAAGTGGGGGGGGAGTGTAGGTTCTAATACTCATTGAGGGTGACAAAGTATCCTTCCAAGTGTGACATGGTGGAGTGGATACACTAGCTATTAAGTATGGAGCTGGGTGCACATTCTACAACGTGTCACCCAGTGAGCCAGATGCTTCCGTATGTGGAGAGCGCAAGTTTGTAGCATATCTGGATGCACCAGGTGGTAGTGACCTTGGGCTTTTGACGGACGGATATAGTACACTGCAGATGGGCCGTAGACATCTTTCCACACCCTGCCAAGGCTGCCATAGTCAGAAGCAAGATGTTCACTGACAGGGGCTATGGGTTGGTTCTTGGCAATGGCTATGGGGTGTCACAGATAAAAGCTAATGCCATCTGGTAATGAAGCATGCTTGCTGTTGCCAAGGTAACACTTTTCTATACTGAACAACACGGCTCCTGAGAGCTCACTCACCACTTGTGGCAGTCGGTCCAGTGAATGTAAGTAGCGCACTTGTAAAGACGGTCAAGGAAGCAATGCTTCCTGAGCAGGGGCCTCCCTGCTGGCACTGCCAGTCTCCAGTGGGTCAGCCGTGCTCTGGGCGGATGGTAGTCACTAGCAGCTACCAGTCAAGCTGCATTCTCCTGAGAGGATCCTAGCTCACTGTGGTCAGGAACGTCACAGATAAGAGAGGAAGTATGAGGAAAGCCAAGAAGGGAAGAAATACTTGGTTCAGCTCTGTCACTGACAAAAACCCAATGGACTTGGTGGCTGGAGTGCTATCCTCCTGATGACCACCTCTTGGCAGCGGAGGTGACCAGCCACTGATGTCTGCAGTCTGTGCACAGCCAAAGCAGTTTGCGATGAGTAATATCTACGTGGAGGATTTGGGGGAGGCATGCTGACCACATGCCGAGGAACCCAGGCCAGATGGCCCCTGACCCAGCATAGTACACGCGTGCTGGCGGTGAAGGAGACATCACAGGATTTGCTATTCCGACAGCTGGCTGTATTTCTGAGCCCTGCTCTGGGGAGAGGATGTCTTAACTTTAAAAAAAGCCACCACTCTTTAAAGCCATCCACGAATGCTTTTTCACACAAACAAGGTTGAAGACTTAAGGGGCCTGCTACAATCTAAGAAACACTTTGAGGTGTAGAGGCAGAAAGGCAGCAGGCACACACACACCTCTAGGGTGTTTAGGAGTCATTTTTCTCTTCACTACGATGCTAAGGAACTTCCTCCGGACTTATTCGGGAGGACTAGAATGAAGCGAAAGACACCGACTGGAGTTTATTTATCACGTGAGATGGATCCAGACACTGGTTCAGAGAACTGAATAACTGCAGAGGTTCTACCCCCCACCTTGATCACCACTGTTTATCTCTTTAGGGATTTATTTTTATTTATGGGCATATGTACCTGTGTGTTTGTATGCCATCTATGTGTGGATGCCTGTGAAGTCCAGAGAGGGAAAGGCTCAGGGTGGAGGTAGCTGTGCTCAGGGGTAGTCCCAGGGGTGCTCCAAGATCACTCCTCTTAGGAAGGTTCTTAGGTGAGGAATGGAAAAAACACCAGGCAGGGCACCCAGGCTTTGCACAGCTCCTTGGGGCCTTCTCTTTGAATAACATACTCACCTCTTTCCCTAAGGATGGCACATGCTTGCATGGCTGCTGTGCACTCCTCTAAGAACCCCAGAAGCAGCCCAGGCAGCTGTCTTATTTCCATTTTTAACAGAAGGAAGCTGGAGACTTGAGTCCAAGGTCGTTGTTTTTCTGTGCAAGGCCAGGAGCTACCTCTTGCTGTTTCCCTGTATCTTGCCTGGCCCATGAATCCAAATGCCAGCAACAGTGAGCACAGAGTCAGGAGTCACCTGACCCTCCAGCCTCTCAGCAATCTTCTCTGGCACTGTGCTAAGTACCTCTAAACCCTACCCCCAGGACTCCGGCTTCCCTCACCTATGGCTTTGTGCACACTCCTGACCCTGTGATAAGACGCTAATAATGTACCCGCTTTGTCTAATTTTAGTGCATTTGAAAAGCCAGCCTTCTAGATTCCACACAGCTGCTGGCTATGTGCAGCCCTGCTAGAGTCATGCTGGGCAGAACTGTCCTCCAAACAGCAGCTTCGGAAGCTGCAGCAGCGAGGGGTGTGAGGACGTGCTGGCGGCTGCTTCTTTCTAGGAAACAGTGGGGCTGGCTGGAGACGCAAACATCTGAGCCAGGCTGACTCTGAGAGGCTCAAGCCCTGGCAAGGATGGGTCAAGAGCATGGACTGCTGTACTTTGCAAGATGGGAGTGTGGGATCTGTGAGGACAGGACAACAAGCATATCTCCAGGGAACGTGGGGCTGTGACTAGGAAACCAGAGCACACCGAGGACCAGCATAAAAAAGAACCAGGTCTCTCCACATTTCAGGGTACGTTCATGAGAAGGACCTGGACATGCCTCCGATGGTAGAGCATCATGTCACAGATGGAGGGCAAATAAAGGAAGAGAAACTCACACTGGGCGGGGACTCCTGCTCAGAAATTAGGTTTCAGACACAAACAGCTACAAAGGTGGCGGTGCTTTCTATTCTCCTGCTGACAAAGACCAGGAAATGCAGGCAGGTAAAATGAGTCTGCTAACAAGACAGACAGCAGTGTTCCCTTAGACTCCTGGGCAGATCCTGGCTCTGCCCCACTGGTAGTGTGTCTGGGCAAGGTACCTTCCTTGAAAAATGGCCCACTTCTTAAGCCGGTTGACAGGAGGGGGGGAACAAGGGTGGATAGTGATTGCTAAGCAAAAGGCTAGGAGTCAGCTAGTCGTTTTGTAGGGTCGTTCCTGCACAGGGTAAAGGCACAGGAGCTATGCAGTTCAGATTCTGTCCTGCCACCAACAGAATGGTATGGCCGGGGTGAAGCCACCCAGTGAGCCCTGGCCTCCTCTTCAAGGTGGGGCCTCTGTGAGGACCACGGTTGGTGCTACTGTCTCCCAGAGCCATGCCATGGTGGCAATTGCTATATTAGTGTTGCCATTATTTTTAATAATTACTAAAGACGCCATCTAATAAGGTTTATTTCTTATCAGGTGGCTCAGTCCATTGAGAGGTAAACTGAATCATTTGCTAAGGAGCCACAGACATTAGCAGTTCGGATGCTCTAAACTTTCCTTAAGTCTTGCCTCTCTAGAAAATCCACAGCTGCCCTGACGGCAGGGGATTTTATCACGGGTTTCACAGAAAGGGTCATGGCAGAGTCACAGAATCATTTTCACTTTGTATTACAGACATAAAATTCCTCACAATCCTATCTGTCTTCCTCTCAACAACAGAAATGCAAAGAAAGAAGAGGACGGACCATGCTTCCCCTGTGCTGCTGGGATCATCAAAAGCAAATCCAGTCGACTTTAATGCTTAGATATAGACATGCACAGAGCCCTGCCAGAAGGAGTGAGGATGGACACGGGCTAGCTGATGAAGAAGCAGTCCTGTTTCTGACCATACTACAAACAATGGGCGCTGCGGACAGCCTTGAAAGCAGTCCTTCCCTAGCACACGCCTTATACCTGAACCTAGCACAGAGCATGACTGCCAGGCATGAGCCCCTCCCCAGGGTACTCTGTGTGGAGAACCCAACAGACCAGGTGTCGCAATGGGATCAAGGGAACACAAGGTGGTCTGGCAGGGAAGGTTCTACTGGAGCACATCCTGGTAGGCTGTGAATTTGCCTCTTTGCAGCAGAAGGCAGGAGTTGAAGGGAGAAAGGACAATACTATGAGAAGGACTGAATGAAAGGAGAGAAGGGATGCAGAAAGGAGGCCGGAGAAACAGGCAGACAGATGACACAGCCCAGAACTACCTTGAAATGCAAATGTCTTGCCCTTGCGTTCCGTCCTCTGTCTACGTGTTAACATGTATTCTGTGCAGACCAGGCATTAGCACCTAGAAAAGTAAATGGACAGACAGTTCATGGAGCTATCGGTCTAGTGGCAGGTGACAGGCAGGTAAGAGATGAAGAGCCACTGGAGTTATGAAGGAAGTGAACAAAACAACTTAAGGGGCTTGTTCAGGAAAGGATGGTGTGTGGAAAATGACATGAGTGACATGGTGATGTATTAGCAGCTTGCTTGTACACTCAGATATTTATTAGGCACCTGCAATGTGCCAAGATGGGATGTGGGCTCCTGGGAGGTCTACTCCTGTGCTTGGACATTCTTAGAGGGTAGAGGAGGTGGTGGAGAAAAAAACTGCTCTGTATAGGATCAGGAGACAAGAAGGCCAGGGAAAAGGGTTGGCCCGAGTTTCATTGAAGCTTCTTATACCAAGTGCAGGGTAGAGCAAGAGGAGAGCAGGTGCAAAGATGGGGGGGGGCAGACAGAGTCTCTGATGGAAAGCCTGCCTGCCCGCCTTCCTTCTTCCCGCTGAGACAGGCTTTCTCTGTGCTAATAGCTCTCTCTGGCTGTCCTGGAACTTGCTTTCTAGACCAGGCTGGTCTTAAATTCACAGAGATCCGCCTGCCTAACTTCTGAGAGGCCAGGGACGCCTTGCATGGCTGATGTGTACAACATCTGCTTCATGGAGGGATCATGGAAGCAAACGAGAAGAACAGGGAGATGGCAGCTTCGAGCAGCACCAGTGCAGAGATGGGGCGATGCCATGGACTGACATGATTTAGGGCTGGAGCAGTGACTGGGTGGGTGGAGTGCTTGCTATACAAACAATAGGGACTGGAGTCTGGATCTCCAGCACCCACATAAATGCCAACCTGTAATCCCAGCATAAGAGAGGGGATCCTTGGAGCAAGCTGTCTAGTGAGACTAGCCAAACTGTAGCACTCTGGAGAGAAATAACAGATCCTGTTTTAAGATATAAGGCAGGAAGCAGTGAAGGAAGACACCCGACATCAACCTTTAACCTCAACATTGCTTGCGAATGTGCAAACATGCACCCCCCCCAATGTCAACAAATAACTGACATACTTTGCTGTTGGACTGAATATGAGGGAAACAGAGGACTGTGGGCTCTTCCAGCCTCCAGGTCAAGCCCCAGACAATCAGATGGTCTTGGGCAGTTACTGAGATGACAATGACAGGGAAGAGATGGCTTCCCTGTGCAAAGGCCAAGTTACTTTAGAAATGACAAAGAGAAGCATGCTGAGGGGCAGTTCTGAGAATGGACTCAGGACAAAGGGCTAGAGAAAATCCCACACTGCTTAAAGGATCCTAACAGGCCCCCCCCTTTCCCTGGGTAGCCTTTGTGGAGCTGAAGGCTCACTTTAAAGTCAGTCTGGGTAACAGGGATGCTCTTTCCTGACTTAAAGGAGGAGTGGTCCCGTGATGGTGGGGACCAGGAGATGGTGGTCTCCACATAGACCCGCCAGTCCTCTTAGAATGGTATGACAGTGCCTGCTGGGGCAAACCTGGCTTTGTTAAATTTCCATTTTTTTTCTGTCAATACTGTGTTAGGCAGCACTTGGCGTTTTAATATTTTGTCTGTAAGATGTATGCCAACTTGACCTTGATGTAGAAAATTTTAATTCAAATCAATACATGGACAAGGTCACTTTAAAATCCAATTAATATGAATGGAAAAAATGCCCCACAGTTTTGTGAGCTGAAACTGGGAACAGCTGTAAGTTAACAACTACAAAAGAGACACGTCACAGCCCAACCTGGACCCTTCTGGGTTGCATAATGCAGCTATCTGTGCCCTTAAATACATGTGGTAGTTTGAAATAAAAACATTTTACTTCTGTTTAAGTGGACTAAAATTAAGCTGAGTTTGTTTGAAGGTAAACATAAAATGCACCAAAAACTCTGAGTTCCTATAACCTGATTTAAAATAAATTAAAGCTGGACTTCACTCACCCTGGAGGACTCCCTGGAGAAATCTAAGCTCCACTCTAGTTTCAACACTAGCACTTTGCATTTATATAGAACTGTGTGCACTAAGCTGGACACGGGGAACACGGGGAAACCGAGGCATTGCACTTTAGATTTTTGTTTATTCCTATAAATATCATGCAACCAGGACTTTCTTTGAGTTGCCATTTCTACACCTGGATTTTAAACCTGGTTCTTGGTTTTTGTTTGTGAGTTCTAGGCATCAAACCCAGGTCTCTCCACAAGCTTGGCAGCCTGCTGGAAAGTGCGACACCTCCAGTCCTGAGGCCTGGTTAATGGGAGGGATTTACTTATTTTTGGTGCTGAGGTTTAAAGCCGGGTCCCAACATGCATCCCAGTACTGAGTTAACCCCAGTACTGAGTTCAGCCCCAGAATAAGATGGATACCAAGAATTAGAGATGTGATATAGCCAGGATCACCACTGGTCTCTTGTCTGCACTGCTTCTCTCTTTTCCATTTGGAGCCTCAGCTTTTCTACACTTACGTCAGGTGGGGGCAGAACACGAGTGACTAAGCATCCACCTAAGGGAGACAGAGCCACGTCTGCCTCCAAGAACAACTAAGTTATGTAAGCCTGAGATGTGATATCAGAGGTGCCAAGGAAATACCAGAAGCTTATTTCTCACTTTACTGCACGTCTGGATTTTTCTGAAAGGCTGCTAAAGGGCCCAGAGCTGTGTAATGCGAGGAAAGCCCCACACCTTGCACGGCTTTCCCAGCCCCCAGCTACCTCTGTAGCTTGAAGGGCAGATGTCCCACAGAGCAGGCCCAGTGGCGGAGGCAGGGTGTGTGTGTGTTACCGCGTTGGGTGGGTGGGTGGGGGGGTGATGGACGGGGATGCTTCCACCTGGCATGGCTGGCTAAGGTCACAGACGACTGTGCGATGTGTCTGTTTCCCTCTACAGATTACACTGCTGCAACAAATTAAAAGCAGCCAGCCCTCTGCAGCGAAGGACAAGCTGCTGCCTTGCATAATGCCTGCCTGCTCTGCCTCCCCTCCCCGGCCAGCATCACTCTGCAATCTCCTTCGTTTGAAAATCATACCCCACCAGCAGACTTCCATCGCCCCCCCATCTGCTGCTAGTATCAATGCTCTTCACACACTCATTACTCTTTAATGATGCCTGTTTGTAAATAGCAAGACGGATGCAATTAAAGCACGAGAGGCTAAATAAACACACACTCTAATTAGGATCTTTACAAGAGATTTTTTTTTTCATGTATAGACTGGAATTTACCTTTCATTAATCTAACTTAATTGCAATAGTGCACCAATAAAGAGTCAGCCCAAATTAAGTGCTCTGAATGATTTCCCCGTTCTAAGGGTTAGCCAGAATCCTTCCTTTGGGTAACAAGCCTCAGTTTGTGGGAAGAGGGACTAACTGGGGAAATATAGCCATGGTGCACTGGGGAGGATTTCAGCAAGAAGATACAGACCTCCTGCAACTACCAGAACTCGCTATTTCAGACGCCTGACGTTAACGAAGTCAAGGCCACAGGTTTCAAGGCAGGCTTGCCCTTCGTGCACCAACTCGCTCTGCTCAGCTCTAGGCAGCCAGTCTCACTCCTAACACCCGCCACCTTTCTAAGCCACAGAGAGTAAGGGTTTGGAGCCGCTGGTTCAAATCCTTTCCTGCTCCTGAACACTCCTAGAACTATTTGCTTTGCAAGCAGGGCAGCAGATAGCCATGCAAGTGAAGGACATGCAGGAAAAAGAAACATCTCATGTTTAACCCTTGATTCTAGGAGTGAGAGGTAGCTAACTAGAATCCCATGGTACACAGTGTTAGAATCATCCAAAGACCTCGTGAGCATCTAACAATTTACTCACACAGCAAATGCCAACTGTATCCTCCTAGGCAAGGCACTGTGGCAGGGTCAGGAAAGGACCACAGGGAAACGTCGCCCACTCTGGAAGACGTGTCATCCTTTCCATATTTTTCTGCTCCTTCCCTAATCTTGGCTGTCACTCACTTTGACACACAAAGGAGGCATGAAAAGGTTTAGTCCTCGCTTCTCCCTTAAACTGGCAGTTAAAAAAAACAAACCAACAAAAACAAAAACCTAAAACCCACCAAAACAAACAAACAAACACCACCCAAACAAAGAGCTGTCCAGAAGAACCAGTGTGTGTTTAGGGTAAGTTCTAAGCTAAGTGTTCTCGGTGACTTTCTGATCCAGGAGACAAATGCTAAAGTAAGCAGGGATGCTCTTCACAACTGTGACGCCAGGAGCACACTCCATAACGAGGGTCTCTACTGAGACAGGCCCAGGTGAAGCGTCTGCTCTGGAGCTAGAAGTGGTATACAAAACATTCTTCTTATGAAGAGTCAGTGTGTGCAGCCGCTTCAGTCAAGGCTCTGAAAAGAACTGCACCTAAGCAAACGGTTGAGCTGTTTAGCTGGCGAGCGCCTCAGTGCGCAGTACTGTACATGCTGACATCCTTAGAGAGTATGCCGAGAGACCTACTGTTGGCATCACCACCACACTAGCACCAGAGAAGAAGTTAACTTGCCTGTTTAGAGAGTCACCAGTTGCCGGGGTCCCACCAGACCTCATTCACGCCCACCTCATGCCCTGCAGGTAGAACTGGGCCTCATGCTTACTCCAGAGTCAGGGACCATAACCTTGGCCTCCAAGCAGCTGACTAATGGAGGCTCCAAGGACAGAAGACAGCTTCCTAACAGACTGTGGATAAAAACCCGTCAACTCTCAGATGTCTAATGGCTCCCAGTTCAAGAACTTTCAGAGACTCGCTCTTAAATTCATTTTTATGGGTGCATTCCAAGCCTCTGAGACCCCGGCTTTCTAGCAGCAGCAGTAGCAGCTCTCCGCTAACCACTCTGAAGATCGTATATAAAAACAAAACAGGGCTAAAAAAAAAGCCCTCCATGTTAGCAAGCAGATGTCGAGCCCATTTGCAATTAATACGACCCACTTCCATACAATCAGACTGCTTAAAATTCCTGGAACTAGATGTAAAAGCTACGATGCAAATGTTCTGATTTTAATGAGAATGAATGGAAACTATAAATCCCCTTTCCCTTTGAGGGTAGGTACAGTCTACATGCAAGTCCCAACTCAACACTAAATTTATCAACAAAACAATCATTTGATAAAGCCTGCGTGTAGGGAGAAAATAGAACTGGGAACGTCTCAAGTATTTTCAGAAAGCATTTTCTACCAAAATTAAATTTTATCAAAACCATCATTCTTTTAAGGAGCTTTAAAAAAAAACTCAACTCACTTCAACATGTTTCCGCCACTCACTCACGTTTTAGGAGATTTTGGTATGTCTTTGAACCCCTGGTAACTTTTTACGGATAATGGCAGAGGGTGACAGAGGAGCCCAGGGCTCTGGCATTTCAAGGAGCTCGCTGCACGTTTTGGCTGTACAGGACATGACCTTGCATCTGTCGTGGAAGCTCTTCACTTGCAGTTTCTCATCTATAAAACTGTGCTGACACCTTCTGTTGGGGGGGCTGTGGTTAAAGGGTCAGACAGCATGCAGGCTTGTCAGTAGGAACTATCAGAGAGTACTCAGGATTGGGCACAATCTTCCAGGGTAGGACAGTGAGGCCTGCTTGTCCTCCTGTTTCTGCTTCCATGGTCTGCCTACTCACCTCTTCCTGGATGATCTGGCTAGAATGTCTCTGAGGACCCGTGCTCACTACAAGGCAGTGGCTTGCTTAGGGCTCCAGATCCTTTAATCCCACTAGTTATGGAAGTGAAGCTGATGCTTTTAACTAGTACCCATGGATAGGGCTCTGGCTAGTGGGGAGTAGTGGCCTAGAGTGTGTGAAGTCAGGCTCGATTCTTATGCCACAGAAACTAAAGAAAACACCAAAGACAAACCAAGCAGCACCCAGGGCAATATGAGGGTCTTCCCTGGAGAGTGGGGTGGCACCAGCCCCGAGTTCCATCTCTGGCACTACCAAGAACCCAGTAGCTGCTGCTGAACTGGACAGTGGATGAACTTTATCCTTTGTAGCATTTGCCTTCCTTTGTGTACTCAGAGTCTCTCACCAGCACACACAGGTCTGAACTTGCAAATACAACAAGAACAAGACAGAACCAGGTGCAATCATCCTCTCCTAGGTGGAAGGGGGTAAAGAACATGATCAATGTATACTACACAGATGCCTGAAAATGTCACAATGAAATGTACTCCCTTCTACAATTAGGATCTGGTAATACAATTTAAAGTCAAAAAGAGTTCTCTTCTTGGGGTAGGCTTCCAGCTGGGGACACTGTGGGAAGATGTGCTCAAAAACGAGAGTAGAAAGGCGGGGACCAAAATGCTGGCCCTCCTTGGTCCTTTGTGACCACCATGTGCCCCATGGAAACCAACCATTCAGAAATAAGACAATAAGGAACAAAACCAACATGGCAACACTTCAAGACACTGAGATTCCTGAATCTTGGTCTCAGGAGCACCACAAAGATGAGAGTCACATAGTACAGCAGATAGCACAAGCTGGCAGCCAGACTGGCCCAGAGGCCTGTGCTTTGGGAGGTGCAGAGGCAAGTGCTCTCCCTTCTGGGAAGTGCACAGCTCTCAGGTCTGGTGTGGGATTCCACTGAAAAAGAGCACATTCTTTCACTTCAGATACTCTTGGTGGGTACCCTGCAGTGACAAGCACTGTGTGGTAGATGGAACCATTGCTCAGAGGTTGCATTCAAGTGAGCAGATACTGACAAAATGCTGAGGTTCCGGCAACATGGGGAGGGACGAATCAGGTGGATTTGGAAGGAGACCCCTCCTCCTCATAGAGTAGGAGGTCAGTAGTGTCTCTGGGCAGAGAAGCAACAGTTCACAAGCAGCACTCCAGTTGCAGTGCAGAAGACCAGCAGGGCAGAGGCGAGAATCAAGGAGCCATGAGACTGCAAAAGCCACAGAAGAAAAGATTGCGCTGGGCTACTGTTAGAAGACGAACATGTCCATGCAGTGTCTGGCAAGGGTGCTGTTTACAAAGGAAGTGTCTCTGAACTGAGTTTAGTATCACAGTGATGTGGTAAATATGTGCAGAAAGGAGAGTATGAGATGTCAAGATCTTCAGTAGGTACCCAGTAGACTCCTGACACCCTATGCCTACTGCTTCCCATGGCTAGTTCATATTCTGTGCACACCAACCCCAAGAGGCAGGACTGTCATCAGCTCTGTCTTACAGAAGCACTAATGTGGATTCAGTCGCAAGTAGACACCAGGTGCATGCATGCCTAGAGAGGGCCAACCAAGTACCTAAACCAGAGCCTGTGTGTACTATAGTTCATACCATCCAGGCTGTGGGTACGACTGCTGTTCTGACTACAGACAGCACAATTAGTATAACTAATTCTAATTAAAGTCCCACACGATATCGCTAACAAGGACACAGGCCATCCTGGTGCAGATTCATACTCATCCTTTAATCTAGCTGTCAACAGCTGGACTATGCACAGCCCTAGGGTTGAAACCAAGCAAATGCCACCTCATTCTGTGGATCCAATGAGATTAATGGGAGGAAAAGCTACATGTGTAGATTTGGATTAAGGAATAAAGTAAACTGTCAAGATGCACTGCTTCAAAATGGGCTGAAGATTTAATACAGCCCTGGAAGGTCTCAACTGTTTACAAGCTTGGTCTATGCAGTGTGAATTTGGGCTAATGAGATTCACCTGCTGTCAATCTGAGTCAAGACAACCCGATCATCTAAAGAGCAGCCTGGACTCCCATGCTAACAGCTCTTCCGACACAGCTCCGCCTCTGGAAGCATGAGGCATTCTTGCAGCGTATTATAGACTGCAGTGGGTGTTGAACAACATGGCTCCATTGGGTCAAACACAAACTCTGAGGGCCCAGACTACCTACTGCTCAATACTGTTGTTTTCTAACAAGACCAACAACAATAGTCCAGGCTGTTTCTTTGTGCTGTGGAAGTATGTCCCATGAGAACCCTTCTTTGTAAAGGTCCTGGGTTCAGTAGCAAGGGCTGTTATGGAAGGCTAAGTACAGATAAGGAACACAACAGATGCTCACAGTCAGATCTCAGCCCTTCCCCTTTAGGGCCGTCATAAAGGATGTGCACAGTGGTACTTCAGACTGCAGATACTGTCAAATGGAGCTTTAAAGCAGGACAACTCTTTAAGATCAGTTTGTGCCTCTTCTATACACAGCACATTCTATCATACAGGTGTATGAAGGGCTAGAGAGCAGAGAAAGGAGGGACTACCCAACCAAAAGGTAAATGAAAGATGGTAGGCAGCACAGCCCTATCTTGGAGAATGCACAGTGGCTCTGCCAGGGGGACAGGTGGGGAAGGAGGCCACAGGCAGAGGAAACAGCAGGCACACAGCACAGAAGCAGGCAGGTATGGAGTTACCAAGAAGCCAGCAGAGAAGAAAGAATGTTGCTTGTTGTAATAAATGCAGGGAACTCTTAGCATTCAGCAGGCTGCCCCTCCTGCAAGACACTGGTCTGCTTCGTACAAGGAAGAACTATCTCCTTCAAGAAGGTAATAAGCAACATAAGAGAGCTCTGAGCATGGCCAGGCAGGAGGGAGGAGGAGATGAGCTTGAAGAGGTATCAGAACAACACCAGCATCTCGAAGGAGGAGGCTTTCTTCTGCACACCACTGGGGCCGGAGGACAGAGACGCCAGTGGAAGATGGAGAGTAGTGTCTAGAGAAAGGGGCCAGGAGGCTAAGGAAAGAGCAGAGGTGAGAGCCTGGGACAGACCAGGCATAGACAAGACAGGCAGAGTGCTGAGGAGATGCCCGAGGCGGGACAGGCAGCTTGTGGGGAGCAGTGTGCACGGGGTGCCTGGTTGGTGGCTGTGCTGCTGGAGAGGAGGGGCTGGGCTATCTTTCAGAGGCCGATCAATAAACATTTGTTACAGGACAAGGGGACACACTGAAACAGAGTAAGGCCAAATTGGGGGCAGAGTTTAAGATAAGTTATCTGGCTTGAAAACTGGCCCAACATTTACTACAGAATAAATCAAACTAGACAGCCAGAGACAAACACACAGGTAAGGGTGGGAGGGCACTCTTCTGACTGGGGAATGCACAGCTTCACCTTGCTTCAAAAAGGCCAACGCCAGCTGTTTCTACCACACATCAATTTCACATAATATACACAAACACTTAGGGAGTAACACCCACCACTCTTCCCTGGGTATTGGAATTGCCTTCTCCAACACTGAAATTCACCTGACAAATGCCAGCCTAGGGAGGCAGGCCTGCTGGGGAGGTGGAATCAGAGTCCCAGCTCCTTGGGACACAGCAACTGAAACACATAGGTGGAGCAGCTGTGGGGTTGAAAGGGCACCATTGGGGACGCTGAGGGTGATGACTGCTGGCAAAGGAGTCAGCATTTGTGGCAAAGGAGACAGCCTGGGCTGCCTAACCAGGCTGTCATCAATTTAGTCAGTGTTCTGAGGGGGTTTTAGGATGCAGGTACACAGCACGTCTGTGGAGGGCTGTCCTGTAACTAACTACGGAAGCTAGAGACATAATGGGGAGAGAGCAGTTTTTGGGGAATCAAGAAAAAGCATAAAGTACTCAAAGAAATTAGGAAACAAAACCAAGCCCAAACCATTTGATCCCTGAGTGAATTAGACTGAATGTCAGAGCCAGGAGCTCCGAGACGCGTGGCGCGTTCTCTATGCCGCCAGCCCATGATGAGAGACAATGGGACAGCCTCCATTCTCCACCCGCCAGCTTGTTTGGCATCTTCTACACGGCCACCATGTTTGAGTGTAGCACTCACAACGCCTGATCTGTAGGCCCCTTGAAAGGGAGCATGAATGCTCAAAGAGATGAAAGAAAGTAGAGGGAGGGAATGGGAGCTGTTCTGGGAGGCAGCAGAAATTCCAGAGAGGACTCAGCTCCAGAACTTTCCCTAGGAGTGAATTGCCCACTCCTCCAGAAAGACCCACAGGATGCCGTCTCACAGTGAGGTCAGTCCTCACCCCTTAGAAGCTCACAGGTCAAGTGAGAGCCATTTCAGAGCAGGAGGAGCGGGGAATGCCCATGAAACACCTGTACAGAGCTCTGTTAACTCCACAGACCCAAAGTCAGCAGCCTTCAAAACAGCTAAAGGTGGTATGACTGCATATCCCCACAGAAGCATGGAACAGATTTTTGCTCAGAGATGTCAGAACTACAGGAGTCCATAAAGCTTCCTGAGACTATGGTCTCTTTTTAGGTCCTATCCCCTCCCCCACCAAGTTCTGTTTTTTTTGTTTTTAAATCATTTGCTCAGCCCTCAGTGCCTCTCTGCCTGACAGCAGCGGAGCAAGCAATGACACATGTCTGAAGACTTACTAAGATGGTAGCCCAACTTCCCATTGCCCCCAGATTGAAGCTCTCTCTTCTTACAGCTACTGTGAAGTTGCAATGATGCCTCTCAATATGAGTGATATCATTATTTTGGTACCCTGCAGTCCCAGGTGTGGCTAGTGAGGGCCTCTTCAAAATGATATCTATGCTCACTGACACTCTATGCCCCATCATTCTCTGGGCACTTCCCCTACTTTCTGGCATAGTGAGAAGCACCAGGCTCATCTTGTACTGTTCTTAGCTACTTACTCAAAGGATTTTTGCTAGCAAGGCTGGCTGGTGTTCAGAGACCAAGATGGGGAAGAGAGAGGTGCTCACTGTCTTTGGGCTCTAATTTAGACCTTCTAAGCAGACAGGGTTGGGGCACACCTGCAAGCATGTATGCACGGACACACCAGCATTTCTGCTTATACTAACACTCACAGTTGCCAGGAGAAACCAAGTATTTACTGTGGTTTTGTTTCCACATTGGCAGCTTCCCTTTCTATCAGAGCTTGGCTTCTATGGCTCCTATATATGCTCTATCCTACATACTCGGAATTCTAGACATACCAATCCTGACCTCTGTGAAGCCGGACATCGACTATACTGCATGATTTAGTTCAGTCATTATAGCACTCAACCAAAAGGTTGGGTCAAAACCCCACGTTCAAAGGTTCTAGAGTTCCTTTTCTACTTTCTTCCCTGCTCTTCAAGAAGTGAACACATTATTTGACTGAAATATCCTTAGCTTTAATTCTGTTTGCATTCTTTTTGGTTAAAAACAAAAGTAAAAAAGATAAACAGCCTAGTCTGGCCTGAATCCCAGCAGCTCCAGAGTCACTCTGCCCAGCTCATCACGCATCTGTCAGCCCCGTTTCCAGCCCTCACACTTAACACACCTCTCAGCTGCCTCCTAACAGACTGCTTTGTTTCTCACACTCCGTGTGTGTCTGCCCCTTAAGGATGGGCCGGTAATGGATGTCTCCTCTCTCTGTACAAAGAGGAGCCTTAGAACACTCGGCCCTGGAAGTCGCTTCACATGGGTCACAGGTCTTTCATCTTTTCAAAGACAAAAGCCTAAGTAGCTCTATTGTGTGGCTGTCTCATGATCTCCTCAGTCATCGTCCTCTGAGTGTGTGGGTTATCCTAAGATACTCAGTCCAAACAAGCCATGATGAACAGCTGCACACGTGCTTCCAAACTGTTGGAAGGAGTCTGCAGGGCCACCTCCTAATATAAGTCCCTGGGCAAAGGCAAATGCAGACACAGTTTTGCAGACACTGGACACTGTGAAGGTCCTTACTTACTCCAGGTGGCCCATGTGGCCAGCAGTGATAAGAGGCCTGTTCCCTTGCCTCCACAGACCGTAGGGGAGGCTTTTTCAGTTCTGCTAACCCGGCAGAAAAGAGACAGCCCTCAATGTAGTTTTAATCCGCATCTCTCTGGGGATGAGGTTGGACATCTTTTTATCTATTTAAATACTGGGTGTGTTAATGGTTTCCTCATTTTAGATACCATTTTTAATATTTTCTACTTTGTTTTTAAAATTGGCAAAATGATTTCAAAGACATATCTCTGCACCTAGGACACACTTGCTACATACATTCCCCAGCTCGCCTGCTGTCTTGGTTTGCTAGGACTTTTTTTTTTTTGGTTATATGAAGTTACTTTCCTTTCTGTGACTGTGGTCCACTGACTAGAGATGTCGCCGGTACCATTTGCTTGGTTTCCACATCAGTCTTCTGGTTGTCTACCTGCAAGCTGGGGCCATATTTTTTTTGACTCCTAGAGTGTGTTTTAAGACTTTTAGGTGTGCTTTAAGGAACACAGGCCTTGCTTTCCAAGCACCTCCCCTTTTTACTTGTTCCTATTCTTTTATATGTACTTCTTTTTCCCTATGAGCTTTAGTGGCACTTTGGAAGAGCCTGTTAGCATGTGTACTAATTCACATTTATTCATGTGACTGACACATGTGTTCTCAATTTGATTCCGTAGTAAATATATTACATGTTTAGTGTTTCTGGGTACTCCCTCCCGATTTCCCTCCTTTCCCTCCTTTATCTCTGTGCTTTGTGACAATGTCTCATAGATAGCTCAGATTCCCCTGCCTCCTCCTGAATGCTAGGATGGCATGTATGTAACATGCCTATTTTTCTTTTCTTTTGATGCTGGTGATGACCCAGTACCTCATTCATGCTAGGCAAATGCTCTACCACTAAGCTATCTCCCTTTATTTTCTTATTAGGTCTATAATTCTCATTCTTAGCTTTGTATTTCTACATGCTAAAGCTTTCAGATCCCATTTTCTCAAGCATCACTTTAGCTTCTTTCCCCCCTTTTATTGAAAACAGACTTTTTCTCACATAATATATCCTGATTATGGTTTCCCTCACTCTACTCTTCCCAGTTCCTCCTCTCCTCCCCTTCCATCCAGAGCTACTCCCTTAGTGTCTCCCATTAGAAAACAAACAGGCTTCTAAGAGATTAAGATACGATATGATAAAACAAAAATCATCACATCAAAGTTGGAAAAAACAAACAAACAGAAGAAAAAGAGCCCAAGAAAAGGCACAAGAAACAGAAACCCACTCTTTTGTACACTCAGGAATCTCATAAAAACACTGAACTGGAAAGCCACAATTTGCCTTTTGTTTATTAGGATCTAACAGTATCCCTGATTCCCACTGATTGCACACACAAAAATCAGTACACTTATTTCATCTGCATCTTTTTGGACCCCTCACTGTGTGACTGAACACAATGCTTATAGGTTCTCTCTCTGCCCTCATGACCGCTTTGCTTGTGCCTTGCTCAGCATGCCCTGGGCTAATCGGTCTACTTTCTCTTGGCTGGGGAAGCTCAGTCTCCAACAGACACTCCAGACAGGCTCACAGGTGCAGAATCCTGAAGCGGTCAAATGCTCTCTCTCTGGCCTCGATGCTTGAAAGAACATACGTGTCCTTGACTCTTCTTTGAAAACTGTTGTCTTGCTTTTTTTTATCTGCACTCATTTATGTGTACCACGTGCATACAAGTGCCTAGGGGAGGCCAGAAGGCAGTGCTGGAATTGGAACTGGATTTATGTGCGGTTGTAAGCTCTTCAACATGGGTTCCGGGAACTGAACTTAAGTCTTCTACAAGAGCAGCAAGCATTCTTTTTTTTTTTTTTTTTTTTTTTTTTTTAGATTTATTTATTTATTAAGCAAGGAAGGCACCAGGTCTCATTACAGTCCATGTGGTTGCTGGGAATTGAACTCGGGACCTCTGGAAGAGCAGCCAGTGCTCTTACTCTCTGAGCCAACTCTCCAGCCCGCAGCAAGCATTCTTAATTGATGGGTCAGCCCTTGTTGGTTTTCTTTTTAAGATTCATTTTTATTATTTTGAATTATGTACATGTGTATCTATATAAGTGTACATGTGTATGTGTGAGCATGCACGCGTGAGGGTGTGTGTGTGCATGTGCTGCAGAGATCAGAGATGTCAGACCCTGTAGGAGCAGAAAGCGTCCTAACTGCTGCGCGGCCTCTTGAGCCCTTTGCTGTTTCCAGCAGTGTAATGCCAGTATGACTGTTTGGGGCTGTTAAGTTACTCAAGTTCTTGCTCGGAAGTCCTGAGATATTTATATTTTCAGCATGACTCCTGGACTCTAGATTGACTTGGTAGTTCCTAGTTAACTAAGACAAGTTCCCTGTGGCCCCTATTAGTGCTTCGATTCAGACCTAGGCTTTACTTTCTGGATTTTCTTAGCTACACACACTGGTTCTATCCTATGATGGTCTCCCTAGAACTCTGACAAATGCATGTGTGATGATTCATACATGGTCTCTTAGCCCCTGCTCCATCCCAGTCATTTTTCCAACTCTCCTTTGGTCACCTTCTCTTTATTATCTGGGCTGTCTGCCTTCCCTGGGGCTTGTTATTAGATTTTACTTGAATATATTTTTTTTTGTACCTCTGAGTTCAGACTTAACATTTTTGTGATAATGTTTTCATTTCCCTGAGTATAGCCAGTGTTCAGTTCTTTTAAATTTATGTTTGAAGGGTTTTTTTTTTCCATCCTACTGAATGCTAGTTGAGGATACTAAAGCCAGTTGATGGTAGTATTCTAGTCTTCTGCTCTGTGGTATCTGTTTTCTTAGAGGCTAGGGGAGGTTTAGCTCATCAGTATTTTAGTATGAAATTTTCAAACATCAAAAACATTGAAAGAATTATAGAATAAACACCCCTATACCTGTGACCTAGGTTCATTAGGCTTTATCATGTGCACCCACCCATTTGTCCACAACCTGCTGCTCCAACTTGTGCCTGATGCACCTGAAAACATGGCACACCTTCCCTAGACCTTTAGGCAGCCCGGCTAAGTAGAAGTCGATGGTCATTAAAAACCATTTGGATAAAATTTGCCCATAATTGCAATGTGCACAATTCTCTAAAATTGACAAGTACAGAATTTAGATGATTCTTCATCGTGAAGAGTTTCTCATCCTTCCCTGCCAATGCCGCCTCTTCCCTTCTAGTAAACTTTACTGCTCTAGAACTTTCTTAGATGCATATAGTATGTTTCATTGTGAAGGCCAGTTCCCACTTTGGAAAAGGTGACAGGGAGCACATAGACAATAGCTCAATGGAATCGTTTGCTTTTTCTACTTGCCAACTGATAAAAAGCACCTGAGCGTGGGCATCCTGGCTATATTTGTGGTAAGCTTCATGGCTTCTGTGTTCATGGTTTCTATACTCTGTGGCAGACATTCGAAGAGATAGGGTGTGCACAGTCACCTGTAATACTTTTATGAGTAAAGAAAGAGAGATTGTTTAAGAAAAAAAATGATCAAAATGAACAAAAGTTCTTCATCTACCCATCCTCCTTTCCTTTTTGGTGGTTGGTGAGGGATACTTAAGCAAACTTCACATATCATGATATTTCTGCTGTCCTTTGCCAGTGCTGGTCAGTCCCCCAGGCATCTGCCTTTTTCTGTTCATTTCCTGGCTACAGAATTAACTGGCAGAATGTCCCAAGTTCTTGTGGTTTTATTTCACATCAAGGGGTTCAGTCACTGATAAGGTTCTAGTCATGAGATCGGTCTGATCTATTATTTGATACTCTTGTTGTTGAAGAAGGTTCTTCCCCTCCTCCTTTTAGATCTTTGTGGTCTTCCCATCTTTTGCAGTCTGGCCTTCAGTGATGCTCTGGCGGCAGTCCCCCTAGTGGTGGCACAGCACAGCACAGCACAGCACAGCACAGCACAGCACTCAGCTGCTCTGACATCTGCAATGCCTTTCTTCTCAAAGCAGTAGTTCTCATCATTCCGGTCCCGGGACCTCTTTCTACTAAAAATGGCTGAGGATCTCCAAGGGCTGCTGCATCTATGGGACAGCGCTATCAGTCTTTACTGCAATAGAGAACGAAGGGAGGCCAGTCTGAAGGACATAAAGACATGGCCCTAAGAGCTCGGCATGCCAATGTCCCCCAGCATCAGGAGCCTGAAGAACTCCACTGTGGTCATGTGAATCAGTGAGGAGTAGGAAGGAGAGGGAGACTTCATCTTCCTTAAAAGCAGTTTAACCTCATGGCCCCAGGGAAGGGCTCTGCAGCTTCTTGCCCTCAGATCACAATTCGGGAATGGCTCTCTGAAAGAACGGAGTTTTAGAAACAAACATCTTTAGGGCCCAAGTTGAAACTGTCTTTCTGTAAAAGTGGAGAAAAACAACTGGGGAGATGGCATATTGTGTAAAGTGTTTGCTGCGCAACCACAGAGACCTGAGTTCGGATCCCAACACCTGTATCTAGGTGAGGCAGTATGCACCTACAACCCAGCACTGGGAGGTGGGAACAGTTGGATTCTGAGGGCTTGCTGGCCAGAAGTCTGGCTCCAGACTTACTCAGAGAGACTGTTTTGAAAATAAGGCAGAACCCGAGCGTGGTACTGTGCACCTTTAATTCCAGCTCCCAGAAGGCAGAGGCAGGCAGATCTCTGTGAGCTGGAGGCTAGCCAGGGATGCATAGTAAAAATCTTGCCTCAAATAAAGTAGAGATGCAATTAGGGAAGACGCCTCTGGTTTCTACAGGTGCACATTCGCATACTTCCCACACACTGAAAATACAGACACACAAGAGTGGAGAAATACAAAGACCATTTCTTCGTACAAAGCTTGTAAATGGGATCTTAGTGATTAAAGCATTAACAAAGAACTCCCATAATATTTAATGCGGTAACAAATGTGCTAGAACCCAGGTTTTGATGGCTCCAGCAACCACTGCTGGTGCGTCACAGAAATATGGCATGGGTGGCCTTCAAGGGTGTCTGATAGACAGTGAAAATTAAGGCCTCAGCCTTTAGTGTTCTGGGAAATCAGAGTTGCTGGCAGGTACAAATGAATGCAACTGTCTGGAGAACACCTCGGCCATACGGAAGGGTGAACGCCCGTGTGCCTGAGCCAGGCTTCCCACCTCCACCTTGTGGTCGGGGGGCTGTGCCTGCTCACTGCGGAGAGCACACGCAGAAGCATCTCTGGCCTCTACCCACTCAGATACCAGCACAAAATCATCTTAAAAATACTGCCAGGCACTGTCACACACCCCTTGGGAGGCAATAATCAGTCAAGAACCACTGACCTAATATACATACAAGTAGCATTATACAGTTTGAGAAGGTTTCTTTACATACTTAGGAATAAACACCACACACACACACACACACACACACACACACACCCCTCACAATAATTAAGGAGGTCATGAAGTTGAAAGAGAACAGGGGGTGGGTCATATATTGGAGAGTTTGGAGGGAAGAAGGGAAAACAGAAATGATGTAATTATATTATAATTTAAAAATTATTTAAAACAAAAAAACGGGCTGGAGAGACAGCTCAGTGGTTAAGAGCACTGCCTGCTCTTCCAAAGGTCCCGAGTTCAATTCCCAGCAACCACATGGTGGCTCACAACCATCTGTAATGAGGTCTGGTGCCCTCTTCTGGCCTGCAGCATACATACTGAGAATACTGTATACATAATAAATAAATAAATCTAAAAAACAATAACAACAACAAAAAAACCAAAAACCAAATACTGTCCTAAAGCAAGCTATTCCATGGTGAAAAGTAGAGCAGACACCAGGTGGGAGGAAAACAAGGTAATCCTTTAGGCCATCAGTACCCAAAAACAAGGGCCAAGAATGCTCTGAGCAGAATTGTTTATAAAAAAAACCAGAAGCAAATCAAATGACCACTAATAGAAAAATAACAGAATATTTCCTATCAAAAAATGAATAAACCAACAATTTGAATAAAATGTACTAAACAAAAAAGGCTGAGTGAAAAATTAGTCTTTAGTTGGGCGGTGGTGGCGCACGCCTCTAATCCCAGCACTCGGGAGGCAGAGGCAGGTGGATCTCTGTGAATTCGAGGCCAGCCTGGTCTACAAGAGCTAGTTCCAGGACAGGCACCAAAGCTACAGAGAAACCCTGTCTCAACCCCCCCCCAACAAAAAAAAGAAAAAGAAAAAAGAAAAATTAGTCCTTAAAGACAATATATAATAGCTTCCAAGTACACTGAATTAAAATTGGGAAAATGAAAAATTATACTTAGTAATACAAATAAAGCCCCTTGAGGAGTGATGAGCAAGGGAGGGAGAACTGACACATGCTGCAGATAGGTTATACATCAGCGGTGGCAGGGTTTATATTACTAAAGATTTTAAAACATTAAAAAATTTATCTATGTGTGTGTCTGAATCTGTGCACATGAGTGCAGGTACCAGAGGAGATCAGAAGATGGCGCTGGAGGCCCTGGAGCTGGAGCTACAAGGGGTTGTGAGCTCCCCAATGTGAGTGCTAGGCACAGACCTCTCATCCTTTTGAAGAACAGCAAGCACTAAGCACTGAGACATCTTTCCAGAACCTCAGTATTATTAAATAGATATGAAAGGGTCATACCTAGATCAGCAATAGCACACGTCATCAATCAAAGATTGGGATAAAACCAAATTACAAAAACTTTACAATCTTCTAAGCCCTATCCCAGCCTGAGAGGCTAATAAACCTGGCCTCTGGACTTGGGTGGGTCCCGCCTTCTGTCTCTTCCTGGCCTCCTGTACTCCAGTCATCTCCTGATGAATTTCTTTACCTGAGTTGCCTCCCTTGGACCTTGCTTCACTACACCTGGGAGGGTCTGGTCTTAGTTCCCAGCACAGTGTCCACTCCCCCCAGCACCGCTCTTTCCCAAGTTTCTAGTCCACTTCTGCCCCTTAACCTTGTCATTCTAACAGAGGTAAGGCAGCAGCGGCTGGTCTCTCTGCTCCTACTTTCTACACTGCAATGGAAGCCCTGGAAGTGTGGGGTCTTTCCCTTTCTGAATGGTAGGAATCGTTTCTGCAGCACAGCTCATGTATCAATCTGATGCCAGGGCAGGGACACACCGAAGGGCCTGGCTTCCAGGGAACTCTGATGGTTGTTTTTCTTTTACAAGCTACCCTGGCAAAGTTTCTCTTAGATCCATTTGTAGGAGCAGAACTGCTGGGTGCAGGGCAGTGGTTCTTAAGGTGATGTGGGCAAGCTGTCATCTCTCTAGGAGTTTAATGTATTTCTCAAAATGTACTCCACAGCTCCGCTGCTCTTGGGGTACATGGAATGGAGATTTAGGGTTCTGCCTAGAGCAACTCAGGATTTCTGAGCAGCCTGCAAGGAATAGGCATCGTGGGAAATTACCCAATGACTCTGAGAACCACTCAGGTATGAAATCTACTGAACTCAGTGAAGAAACCCAAGTGGTAGCAGAGCAGCAGTTCAGTTGCTAGTGAGTTTCCCAAGGACGCAGCCAACTAGGGCAGAGGGAGATGGGAGAGCGTGCCCAGTGGTTTAAGGAAGGCAGCATCATTGAGGCAGGAGGGCTAATGAGTAGTTTTGGAGAGATGTGGACACAAACCTAAGGTTTTGTAAATCAAATTAACATCTAAATAAAGGTCATAAACTACTAGGGTATATTTCAAACATTCCAGCGCAAGCTCCATTTTCTTATGTTTTATACCTAGTTGATCAGTCAAATGCTGGAGATGACAATGTTTTAAGTGATGCGAGAAGCCAGCAGCTTGCTCCAGTCTGACTCAGTTAAGCTCTTACAATATTTTGACTGTTAGAGGAAAATTAATAATGGGATGTTAGGCGGTAGATTAGCTGAAACTAAATATCAACACAGCTAGATTTATTTTTGGATGACTGAGCTCATCCCTTCAGAGAACAGAAACAGCCCTCATTATACCATGAGCTACTAACTCACACGGCAGCAGGACAACTCCCAGGGAGCAGAGAGCTGGTGTGCTGCACACAAGAGGCTGAGAATTTAGATGGCACATTAGCTATGCTTTGGAATGTACAGGCCACAGGTGATGACCCAAGGCTCACAAAGACATTGGTGGAGACTTCACCAGCAACTGGCTGGCTGATCGGTTCAATCCCCTACAAGGGGCAGGTAGCCCGTGAACCAGAGGTCAACCAAGCTTTTTTATCCTTCTGGCATTCATTTAGTGTTTACTAGGTACCTACTTGCCCCTAGCTTCATCACATCTTGCACACATGCGCTACCCAGCAGTGTTACTATGCACACGGGGAAGGTCCCAGTGTGTTTCCCAGGTTGAATGTGGCTCCTTTTTCTGAGGGGCCTGAAGCCCTGGTGCTTCCAGACCAACAATGAAAAGCCACTTTGGCTTTGGATGAGCCAAATAGATCCTAGCTGCCTAAGACAGAAGCCTCAAGTGTCAAGTTGCCCTCTTTCCCCCACACTTTCTACACAGTGGAGAGTCTACCAACTAAAGCTGTGGGATCCCAAATTTCGGACTGCCTGGAAGTGATTGCCTAGAGAGTAAGAACACCAAATGGGTCCACCCAATCATGCCTTTCGTCAGTGGACTGACTGGGTCAGTGACTGTTTCCTATGCAGATGCACAAGCCAGCCAAGAACCTGCTCTCCGCTCACATGGCAGAAACTGGAGACCTCTAACATCAATGGAATTGGTGGAACTAGGACTTAGACTGGGGCTTACGACTGCACGTGTGTGTGTGTGTGTGTGTGTGTGTGTGTGTGTGTGTGTGTGTGTGTGTGTGTGTGTGTGTGTGTTATATAAAATACAAAGCTGGAAAAAATCCCAGCATATCTCAGCAATCAAGGAGAAAACTGTTCAAGTGGACTTCAAAAATTATGTATTACAATACACATTACATTTACTAATGAAATATTGCAAACTTAGAACACTCACATCCTTTCCATTCACTGGGCAAAAATAAACGTGCACACACAACCAGCTTTTCTGATATGAAGGGGCTGAGTGAAGAATGGCTCACCTGGGTGACTAGTGATCTATACACAGGAAGATGCCGGAGCGGGGGAGGGGTTCACATGGGACTAAAGGCAGCAAGACTACATGCAGAGCCTTGCCTCCCCAGTGCCCACAAAGCCCAAAGCCCATCCTTTTTTTTTTTTTTTTTTTGAGACAGGGTCTCTGTGTAACAGCACTGGCTGTCCTGGAACTCACTCTGTAGACCAGGCTAGACTCAAACTCACAGAGATCCACCTGCCTCTGCCTCCCGAGTGCTGGGATTAAAGGCGTGCGCCACCACCGCCTGGCAGAGTTCATTCTTTGTACAACATGCTGCCATAAAACATGTTCCAGGAGGCACCCATCACACACAGACATCAGAACCCTCTCATGGACACACCACAGCACATCCCTAGCCTCCAAAGCACACTGTCTTTGGTCAATTTATGAAAATACAAATGTTAGTGGACTGTGAGGTCAGAATTCTCAGTGCAAACCCAAAAGGAACAACATCTCAAAAATCGTTGGTAACAAAGGTTCAGATGCTTTTTCCTAAACTGTGAGGGTGGTGAATGACTTTCATAGAAAGTCCTGAGGCAACATGTTCATTCTCTTTAGCAGGATAGAATAGCTAAGAACAACGCAGTCTAATCTCTTAGGGAAAATAGAAAATTTACCCCAACACTGCTGGGGAGGTTTTTACATGACCTGACTTCAGGCCAAATAGCTTATGGTGCCTTCCCTTTCTTGGTAACTTTTACCAGGGCTGCAATTTGCTCAAAAGCAAGGTTTCTGAGTGCAGAGTGTTTATCCTAAAGCAGTGGTTCTTAACCTGTGGGTGGAGACCTCTTTGGGGGTCTAATGACCATTTCGCAGGGGTCACCTGAGGCCATCAGAAAACACAGATATTTACCTTATGATTCATAACAAATAGCAATGCAAGTAATTTTATGATTGGAGGTCACCACAACATGAAGAACCATATTAAAGGGTTGAAGTATTAGGAAGGTTGAGAACCACTGTCCTAAAGGATGCCAAGAAAGAAAGCAAGCACGCTCCTTGCTACTCAACTGGGATTTCATCTCCAGTGTCTAGAGCTTCTGTAATAAAGAATCGTGTGTGTGTGTGTGTGTGTGTGTGTGTGTGTGTCTGTCTGCATGCATGCGTGCAGGCCAGAGGTGGGTCTCAGGTGTCACTCTCCACCTTACTTTTTTCAGACAAGGCCTGCCATTGAACCTAAGGCTCGCTCGACAACTCAGTGCCACCATGCTAGCACGCTGCAGGTCCTTCCTGCTTCTCTCCTCAGTGCTAGGCCCGCAGTGCACGTTACCATACACAGCTTCTGGCACTATACTGACTAAGTCATCTCCTCAGCCTCCACAGGGAGCTGAGCTTCAAGACAGGTTTTTCCTCCACACGTCCCCACACACAGTCAAGTAGATCTTACCAAAAGCATTGCCGAGGTGCCATTGGGTCTGGACAAATGAATGGACATTTCTGGAAACATCCTGTCAATGCGGCTGATCACATCATCGACGTACCTGGATGTGGAGGAAGTACATAATTATGAATCGGGGTCCTGCTGGAGGCTGGGAATCCACAGCGTGAAGACTTCCCTTCACACCTAGTACCCAACTTTTAGTTGTTGTGATGCTTTTTGAAGAAGACAAGATTATAAGGCCCTTATGAAAACCTCTTTTTCCTTCCTTTGCAAAGGCTCTGTTTTAAGTGATTATATCTACATTTTAAATGAAGTGCCTTGAAAGCAGGTTAACTCTCCACTGGGATATGTGTCCCCTCTACAGGTCTCCAGTGTAAGCACAGCCCTGTGCTTCAGCCATGTCTTCTTTTTTTTTTTTTTTGGAAGGTTTGTAATTATATTTATGTACAGAAAACTCAGCAGTACATTTAACCCAGTTTAGTGGCAAGTTCTTTGGCCTTTGCTTTTTCCAGCTTGGCAATTCGAGCCACAGATTTAGGACCCAGGACGTTGCCTCCCCAGTGGCGGCGGATCTCATCATATCTGTCGTTGTAATTGGTCCTAAT
>PVIU01009731.1:7637-74453 GCA_004026605.1 Ondatra zibethicus
GGAGAGGAGAGGAGAGGAGAGGAGAGGAGAGGAGAGGAGACAGAAGAAAGGAAGGAAACTGGGGGCTTAGATGGCTTAGTGGTTAAAAATATTGGCTACTCTTCCAGAGCTCCTAAATTCAATTTCCAGCAATGACATAATGGCTCACAACCATCTATAATGGAACCTGATGCTCTCTTCTGCCATGCAGGTGTACAGAACACTCATACATATAAATATTTTTTTCAAATGGGCCAAAAATGCTCGAGTACACACAAGTAATTCCAGCACTCAGAAGGATAGCACAGGAAGAAATGCCTTTAAGGTCAATCCAAGTTTCCATGGGGAGATAGTCTCAAAGGGGGTATCTGGAAGAACACTATCCCCAACTATGAAAGCACTAGAAAGCTGCCCATAGGGAAATACAATTTGAAAATATCCACATGAGATAGCAAAGCATTCTTATTCTCACTGGAGATGGTTGGCTTCCAAGGACTGTTTTATCAAAGTAACACAAATTGTTGTCTCAAAACAACAGAAACTTACTCTGTTATAGTTCCCAAAAGTCAAGATGTTGACAGGGTCAAGATTTCCTTCAAGGGCTTCAAAGAGTCTTTCCTTGCTTTTTTCCTAAGTACTAACTAGAAAAAAAAGGATGAATAAAAACAAAACATAATAATATTTATGTATGAAATACCATAGTGAATTCCATTACTTTATTACTCAGTATACAACAGGATGTGCTTAATCTTACTGCAACTTGATTTGATATGCTTTGTTGATACCCATGGGAAACCTATTAGTTTCTGAACAGAAACAGAGGAGTGGATTGAGTAGGGGGGAGACAGGAATAGGAGGCAAGGAGGGAGAGGAAACTGAGGACTGGATATAAAAAACTTAAATTTTTTTAGAAAAAGGATAAGAACTCTGGCAGACTTCCAATGCACAGGTGCCTATCACACTAGTCACAACCAAACTCCCTAAATTGGATTCCCAAAGACCCATTCCACTGCCCTTCCCTGTCCTGCCCCACCTCCTGCCCTGCTGACTTGCCCCTGCCCCCAACCCCAGCAGATTTCCATTGCCCAGATGCAGGCCACGCCAGTCAGAACCAGTGCAGGCCATGACAGTTTGAGGAACAGGTGCAGACCAAGCTAACCAGAAGAACAGATAGGCAAACTCAGGCAAAGACTCCCTGTTGTACCATAGACCACATCTGCCACCAGCATATTCACTCAGTACCCACAACCCCCACTCCCTTCCCTTATCACTATATCCAACTCTCAGAGAGACTCCCTGCCGCAACAAAGGCCAATCTAGCCACCAAAAGTCCAGCCCCGAACTTGGGCAGAGACTCCCTACTGGATCAGAAGTCAAATCAGCCACCAGAAATCCAGTCCACAAAGACCAGAAGACAAAAAAGGAAAAAGAAGCCAAGAAACAAAACACCCACTGAACAAAGACAAACTCAGATATCGACACCTAGAACTATATTCATCCCAAACCCAGAGGCCTAAATGCCAGTTTAAGGACACATCAGCCAGGGCAAAATGGTACCACCAGAGCCCAGTTATTCTACCACAGCAAGACCTGAATATTCAAAAACAGATGAAGCACAAGAAAACAACCTTAAAATCAACTTTAAAAAGATGATAGAGGTCCTTAGAAAGTAAATGAAAAAAAAATTCTTAAAGCAATCAAGGAAACTAGAAAAAAAAATTGGAGGGAATCATAAATCCCTTAGAGAATGCCAAGAAAGCCAAGAAAAAAAGCACAACAAAATGGGGGAAGGAAACTGTACAAGACCTGCATGCAAATAGAAGCAATAAAAAAAAAACCCTACAGACTGAGGGAATACTGGAAATGCAACATCTAGAGGTACGTGAACAGGAACTACAAATGCAAACATCACCAAGAAAATGCAAGACATGGAAAAGAGAATGAATCTAAGGCATTAAAGATACAATAAAAGAAATAGATTCATCAATCAAAGAAAATGTTAAATCTAAAAAAATTCCTAACATAAAGTATCCAGGAAATCTGAAACCCTATGAAAAGAACAAACAGAACACTAATAGGAAAAGAAGAATTCCAGCTCAAGAACCAAGAAAACATATTTAACAAAATAATAGAAGAAAATTGTCCTAACCTAAAGAAGCACATGATTATAAAAGTACAAGAAGCATACAGAACACAAAAGAGATTGAATCAGAAAAGTCTCCACTCCACATAATAATCAAAACACTAAACACACAGAAAAAAATAAAGAATATTAAAAGTAGCAAGGAAAAAAAGGCCAAGTAACATATAAAGGCAGCCCTATTAGAATTATGATAGACTTATCAATAAAGACACTAAAAGTCCTGGCTTAGGCCTACTCCCTCTGAGGTCCCTGGATAGGTCTTGCAGAAGCTAAAAGACCATAGATGCCAGCTCAGACCACTACACCCAGCAAAACTTTCCATCTCTATAAATGGAGAAAAAAGATATTTCATGACAAAGTCTAATTCAAAACAATATCTATCCACAAATCAAATACTAGAGAAGGCACTAGAATTAAAACTCCAACCCAAGGAAGTTAACTACACCCACAAAAACACAGGCAATAAAAAAGTCTCACAACAGCAAAATCCAAAGAAAGGAAGCACACACACACACACACACACACACACACCACCACCACCACCACCACCACCACCACCACCAATAACAACAACAAAATAACAGGAATTAACAATCACTGGTCATTAATATTTTTCAGTATCAATGAACTCAATTTGCCAAGAAAAAGACAGGCTATCAGAATAGATATGAAAACAGAATCCATCCTTTCTCTGCATACAAGAAACACACCTACTATAGTCAGCAATCTCCACAGGTACAGGGGAGTAACCGCTGTGTGAGTGAGCCAGAGACCCCTGAGTGTCCAGACGTAAATCTGGAACCTTCAAGGGAATAGACCTAAGCCAGGACCCCTGTGGGTCTGGGAGTGAGTCTAGACCCTGCCAAGAACTAGGCCTGAGCCAGGACCTCTGCCAGTCTGGGTGTGAATCTGGAACCTCCAAGAGAGTAGGCAGGAACCAGAAATCTCTGCAGGACCAAGCTTGAGTGTGGGACCTCAGAGGGAGTAGGCCTAAGCCAGGACCTCTGTGAGTCCAGGAATCGGTCTGGGACATCAAAGGAAATAGGCAGGAACCTGGAACCTCTGTGGGTCCAAGCATGAGTCTGGGACCTCTGAGGCAGTAAGCCTGAGCCAGATCCTCTGAGGTTCTAGGTGCACCCAAGCCTGGGAACTCGGAGACAGTAGAGCAGAGACAGAAACCTTTGCAGGACCAACTCCAAGCCAGGGACTTCTCCAGGAGGGTATCCAGACCAGGATTTACAGAAACAGGTCAAAACCAGTAATCTAGGCCAAAGTAGGCCTGAAACAGCAAACTCCAAGGGAACAGAGCCAAGCACAGGAGCACTGAGCTATCTCCAGGAAAACGGAGTAACCAACGGGGTAACTAGAACTGTGGCACTGACTGTAACATGAGGAATAACCATTTGAGCTTTGAATTCACTGGCACCTAGAGGATTATTCAACAGAATCTCAGACAACCCCAACCACACCTATTAGACGAAAAGATGAGTAGAAAAGGTAAGAACACACACAACACCACAAAGAACAACACAACACTAGTAAAACCTAAAGACCCTACAACAGCAGGACCTGAACAATCAAATATGGATGAAGCAGAAGAAAATTACCTAAAACATAACTTCAAGAGAATGTTTGAAACTCTTAAAGAGGAAATGAAAAATTCCCTTAAAGAAATGGAAGAAAAGACAAACACATTGGAAGACATCAGCAAATCACTTAAAGAAAACCAAGAAAAAGAAACCAAACATATGAAAGAAACTGTTGTCAAGAGACAATAAAGAAAACAAAAGCTGAGGGAATTATAGAAACGGAAATCATGAGAAAATGATCAGGAACCACAAACGCAAGCATGAACAACAGAATACAAAAGATGGAAGAGAGAATCTCAAGCGCTGAAGATATAATAGAGGAAAGAGACTCATCAGTTAAAGAAAACATTAAATCTAACAAAAGCTTAACCAAAAATATCCAGGAAATATCGGACACCATGAAAAGGCCGAATCTAAGAATAATAGGTATGTAAGAAGGAGAAGTTCAACTCAAAAGCACAGAAAATATATTTAACAAAATCATAGAAGAAAACTTTCCCAACCTAAAGAAAGATATGCATATGAAGATACAAGAAGCTTACAGAACACCAAATAGACTGGATCAAAAAAAAAAAAAAACACAAACCTCTCACAACACAATAATCAAAACATTAAACATACAGAGTAAAGAAAGAATATTAAGAGCTGCTAAGGAAAAACGCCAAGTAACATATAAAGGTAGACCTATCAGAATTACACCTGGATTCCCATTGGAGACAATGAAAGCCAGAATGTCATGGTCAAGTGTTATGCAGAGATAAAGAGACCACGGATGCCAGCCCAGACTACTATACCCAACAAAACTTGCAATCATCATAGAAAGACAAAACAAGATATTCCATGACAAAACTATATTTCAACAACACCTAGCCACAAACCTATCCCTACACAAAATACTAGAAGGAAAACTCCAACCCAAGGAAGTTAGCTACACCAACAAAAGCACAGACAATTGATGGTCTCATAGCAGCAAATCACAAAGAAGGGGAAAACACACAAATTACCATCATCAACAATGAAAACTAAATTAACAGGAGATAGCAATCACTGGTCATTAATATCCCTTAATGTAAATGGACTCAACTCACCTATAAAAACGCACGGGCTAACAGATTGGATACGAGAACAGAATCCATCCTTCTTCTGCATACAAGAAACACATCTCAACCCTAAAGACAGACAATGTCTCAGAGTAAAAGGTTGGGAAAAAATATACCAATCAAATGGACCTAAGAAACGAGTGGGTGTAGTGAACCTAATATCTAACAAAATAGACTTCAAGCTAAAATCAGTCAAAAGAGACAAAGAAGGTCATTTCACATTAGTCACATGAAAAATTCATCAAGAGGAAATCTCAATGCTGAACATCTATGCCCCAAATACAAGGGTACCCTCATATGTCAAAGAAACACTTCTAAAGCTTAAATCATACATTAAACCCCACACACTAATAGTGGGAGACTTCAACACTCCCCTCTCACCACTGGACAGGTCAGTCAGAAAAAAATAAACAGAGAAATAAGAGAACTAACAAATGTTATAACTCAAATGGACTTAACAGACATCTATAGATTATTCCATTTAAACAGAAAAGAATATACCTTCTTCTCAGCACCTCATAGAACCTTCTCAAAAATTGATCACATACTCACTAACAAAACAAACCTCAACAAATACAAAAAAAAAATTGGAATAACCCAATATACCTTATCAGATCACCATGGTTTAAACTAGAAGTCAACTGCAATACTAATTCCAGAAAACCCACAAACACATGGAAATTAAACAATGCTCATCTGAATCATCAATGGGTCAAGGAATAAATAAAGGGAGAAATTAAAGACTTCCTAAAATTCAATGAAAATGACCACACAATATACCCAAATTTATGGGACACAATGAAAGAAGTATTAAGAGGAAAGTTCACAGCACTAAATGCCTACATAAAGAAGCTGGAAAAATCCCACACTAGTGAATTAACAGAACATTTGAAAACTTTAAAACAAAAAGAAGCACACTCACCCAAGAGAACTAGATGGCAGGAAATAATCAAATTGAGAGCTGATATCAAAAAAATAGAAACAAAAAAAACAATACAAAGAATCAATGAGACAAAGAGTTGGTTCTTCGAGAAAAATCAACAAAATAGACAAATCTTTATCCAAACTAACCAAAAGGCAGAGAAAGAATAGCCAAACTAACAAAATCAGAAATGAAAAGTTAGACATAACAACAGACACAGAGGAAATCATCAGGTTACATTTTGAAAACCTGTACTCCACAAATTGGAAAACTTAAAGGAAATGAACAACTCTTTGGATAAATATCACTTACCAAAATTAAATCAAGACCAGATAAGCAAATTAAATAGACCTATTACTGCTGAAGAAATAGAAACAGTCATCAAAAGTCTCCCAAACAAAAAAAGCCCAGGATCAGATGGTTTCAGCTCAGAATTCTACAAGACTTTCAAAGGGGAACTAATACCAATAATCCTCAAATTATTCCACAAAATAGAAACAGAGGGAACAATGCCAAACTCTTTTTATGAGGCTACAATTACCCTGATACTCAAACCACAGAAAGACATTACTAAGAAGGAGAATTACAGACCAATCTCACTCATGAACATTGATGCAAAAATACTAAATAAAATACTGGCAAATCAAATCCAAGAACACATCAGAACCATCATCCTCCATGATCAAGTCTGCTTCATCCCAGAGATGCAGAGATGGTTCAACATACAAAAATCTGTCAACGTAATCCACAATATAAACAAACTGAAAAATAAAAAACACATGATCATTTCATTAGATGCCAAAAAAGCTTTCGACAAAATACAACATACCTTCATGATAAAGGTCTTGGAGAGAGCAGGGATACAAGGAACACACCTAAACATAATTAAGGCAATACACAGCAAGCCAACAGCCAACATCAAACTAAATGGAGAGAAACTCCCAGCGATTCCTATGAAATCATGAACAAGACAAGGTTGTTCACTCTCTCCATATCTATTCAATACACTTCATGAGGACCTAGCTAGAGCAATAAGACAGCAAAAGGAGATCAAGGGGATACAAATCGGAAAAGAAGAAGTCAAACTCTCACTGTTTGCTGATGATATGATAGTTTACATATGCGATCCCAAAAATTCTACCAAAGAACTTCTATGACTCATTAACACTTTCAGTAATGTAGCAGGATACAAGATTAACTCAAAAAAAAAAAATCAGTAGCCCTCCTGTACACAGATGATAAAAGGGCTGGGGAAGAAATCAGAGAAACAACACCCTTCACAATAGCCACAAATAGCACAAAATATCTCAGTGTAACTCTAACCAAACAAGTGGAAGAACTGTATGACAAGAACTTTAAATCTTTGAAGAAAGAAATTGAAGAAGACACCAGAAAGTGGAAAGATCTCCCACGCTCTTGGGCAGGCAGAATTAACATAGTAAAAATGGCAATGCTACCGAAAGCAATCTACAGATTCAAAGCAATGCCCATCAAAATCCCAGCAAAATTCTTCACAGACCTCAAAAGAATGGTACTCAACTTCATATGGAAAAGCAAAAAGCCCAGGATAGCAAAAATACAAGAACTTCTGGAGGCATCACAATTCCTGACTTCAAACTCTACTACAGAGCTACAGTAATAAAAACAGCCTGGTATTGGCATAAGAATAGACAGGAGGACCAATGGAACCAAATGAAAGATGTGGATATTAATCCACACACCTTCAAACACCTGATTTTTGACAAAGAAGCAAAAAAATAGCACATGGGAGAAAAAAGTAAGCATATTTAACAAGTGGTGCTGGCATAACTGGATATCAACATGTAGAAGAATGAAAACAGATCCTTATCTATCACCACTCACAAAACTCAAGTCCAAATGGATCAAAAACCTCAACATAAAGCCAGCTACACTGAAACTTATAGAAGAAAAAGTAGGAAGTACACTTGAACGCATTGGCACAGGGAACCACTTCCTAAATAGAACCCCAGCAGCACAGACACTGAGAGAAACAATAAATGGAACCTCCTGAAACTGAAAAGCTTCTGTAAAGCAAAAGATACGAGCAACAAGAGAAAACGATAGCCTACAGAATGGGAAAAGATCTTCACTAACCCCACATCAGACAGAGGTCTAATCTCCAAAATATACAAAGAACTCAAGAAATTGGTCATCAAAAGAACAAATAACCCAATAAAAAATGGAGTACAGACCTAAACAGAGAACTCTCAACAGAGGAATCTAAAATGGCTGAAAGACACTTAAGGAAATGTTCAACACCCTTAGTCATCAGAGAAATGCAAATCAAAACAACTCTGAGATTCCATCTTACACCTGTTAAGAATGGCCAAGATAAAAACAACTTATGCTGGAGAGGTTGTGGGGAAAAGGGAACACTTCTGCATTGCTGGTGGGAATGGAAGGTGGTACAACCCCTTTGGCTGTCAGTGTGGTGATTTCTCAGGCAATTAGGAAACAACCTTCCTCAATACCCAGTAATACCACTTTTGGGTATATATCCAAAGGATGCTTAACCGTGCCACCAGGACATGTTCTCAGCTATGTTCATAGCAGCATTGTTTGTCATATCCAGAACCTGGATACAACCTAAATGCCACTCGACCGAAGAATGGATAAGGAAAATGTGGTACATTTACACAATGGAGCAGAAAAAAAAATAACGACATCTTGAATTTTGCAGGAAAATGGATGGAGCTAGAAACATTATTTTGAGTGAGGTAACCCAGACACAGATAGACAATTATCACATGTACTCACTCTTAGGTGGTTTTTAAACATAAAGAAAATCAGCCTACAAACCACACACCCAGAGAACTTAGACAACAATAAGGACACTAGAAGAGACTTACATAGATCTAATCTACATGGGAAGTAGAAAAAGACAAGATCTCCTGAGTAAATTGGGAGCATGGGGACCTTGGGGGAGGGTTGAAGGGGGAGGGGAGAGGCAGGGAAGGGAGCAGAGAAAAATGTAGAGTTCAATAAAAATCAATAAAAAAATAAAGAAACACACCTACACCTCAACATCAAAGATAAACATTACCTCAGAGTAAAGAGATGGGAAAAAGTTTTTCTAAGCAAATGGACCCAAGAAGCCAGATGGTATAGCTATCCTAATACCTAACAAAATAGATTTCCAACCAAAATTAATTAAAAGAGATGGTGAAGGACCTTTCATACTTATCAAAGGAAAAATACACCAGGATGATGTCTCAATTCTAAAAATCTATGTCCTAAATGTAAGGGTGACCACATTTGTGTAAGAATCATTATTAAAGCTTAAATCACACACCAAATCCCACACATTAATAGTGGGAGACTTGAATGCCCCATTCTCATCAATGGATAGGTCACCAAGACAGAAAATAAACAGAAATGATGGCAAGCTTTTGGACTCAAATAGACCTAACACATATCTACATAACATTTCATCCAAACACTAAAGAATATACCTTCTTCTCAGAACCTCATGAAATGTTCTCCAAAATTGACCACATTATTAGTCACAAAGCAAGTCTCAACAGATACAAGAAAACTGAAATAAACCCTTGTATCTTATCAGGCCACCATAGATAAAGTTGGATTTCAACAACAACAGAAAACCTTCAAATTCATGGAAACTGAACCAAGTCTCTATTGAATTATCAATAGGTCAAGAAAAAAATAAAGAAATTGAAAATTTCCTAGAATTCAATGAAAATGAATACACAACATAGCCAAACTTATGGAACACTATGAAAGCAATGTAAGGTTCACCGAATGCCTTCATAAAGAATTTGAAGAAATCTCACACTAGCAACTTAACAGCACACTTGAAAGCTCTAGAACAAAAAGAAGTAAGCACACATAAGAGGAGTAAATGACAGGAAATAATCAAACTCAGGGCCAAAATCAATAAAATATAAACAAAGAGGACAATACAAAGATTCAATGAAACACAAAGTTGGTTCTTTGAGAAAATCAGTAAGACAGACAAGCCTTTACCCAAGCTAACTAAAAGGCAGAGAGAGAATATCAAAGTAAACAAAATCAGAAACAAAAATAGGGACATAACAACAGACACCAAGGAAATCCAAAGAATCAATTAGGCCATACTTCAAAAACCCATACTTGACAAAATTGGAAAAAATCTATAAGAAATAGACAATTTTCTCAGTAGATACCACTTACTAAAGTTAAATAAAGATCAGATGAACAATTTAAACAGACCTATAACCCCAAAGAAAAATAAAAGCAGTCATTAAAAATCTCCCAAACAAAAAGGCCAAGTTCAGCTGGTTTTAGCAAAGAATTCCACCAGACTTTCAAAGAAGACCTAATACCAATACTTCTCAAATTATTCCACAAAAGAGAACTAGAAGGAACACTGCCAAATTCATTCTATGAGGTCACAATCACCTTGATACCAACAGCAAAGACTCAGAAGAGAAAGAGAATTACACCTCATAAATATCGATGCAAAAATACTCAAATACTTGCAAACTGAATCCAAGAACATGTCGAAATCATTCACCATTATCAAGTGAACTTCATCCCAGACATGCAGAGATGGTTCAACATACGAAAGTCTGACAATGTAATCCAACATATAAACAAACTGAAAGAAAAAAGAACACATGATCTCATCAGATGCTGAAAAAAATCTTTGACAATATTCAACACCCCTTTAAAAGCCTTGGAAAGATAAAAGTGACATAGCTAAACATAATAAAGACAATGTATTGCAAACTAATAGCCAACATCAAATTAAATGAAGAAAAACTTAAAGCAATTCCACTAAAATCAGGGACAAGACAAAGCTGTCCACTCTCTCCATATCTATTCAATATAATAGAGGTTCTAGCTAGAGCAAAAAGACAACTTAAGAAGATCAAGGGGATACAAACTGGAAGAAGTCAAAGTAGCATTATTTGCAGATGAACTCCTAGAGCTGATAAACAGCTTGAACAAATTGCCTGGATACAAAATTATCTTTAAAAAAAAAATGAGTATACCTCCTATATATATAAATGACAAATGAGTTAAGAAAAAAATCAGGGACACACAACCTTTCATAACAGTCAAAAAATAATATAAAATATCTTGGGGCAACTCTAACCATGCAAATAAAAAATCTGCATGACAAGAACTTAACATCAAATCAAACCAGAACAATAGCTTTTATCAGAGAAAATAGTAAATACCTGCTATGGACTCTAGTACATCAAATATTGAAGGAGTCAACATTTTTGTCTAGTTCCCTCTAATTAGGCCTTATTTTAAAGTATAAAAATGCACCTAAAATTCAGTATTTCCACTTATTTACTAAGTTTGAAGTAGACTACCATTCTCTACTATTCTCTAAGTGGTAAGTTTGCAAAGACCCAGTTCTGAGCTCTACTCTTCTCTTAATCCTTACATTTTTTTCCTTAACTTTTTGACATGTTTTCTTCTCAGCATATAATACAATTAAATTAGAAGTTTTTATTTTGTAGACTGAAAGTTTTGCTAGGAAAGTGTTTCACTCACAGTAAAAGACTTGTACAAGACTTTAAGTTTCCTAAGAGCAGGATTCATGACAAATTTCTTAAAAATCATCTGTATTGGATAGCCAAGTGGTCACCCTGAAATTATATATACAAAAGTATATTATACAAATTAAGCATGTTATGTTTATATATTTAGGAATATATAGATTATATACATATAAAGCAATTTAAGAATTGAGGCCATGAACTTGGGGTACACTGCATGGGAAGGGCTGGAGGAAAGAAAGGGAAAGGGAAAATAATATAAATATATTTTAATATTTTAAAATTTTTAAATTGTAAATCACCTATATATTCATAAAAGTGGTGTTTCATGCATTGGCTTTACTAAATAATTATACAAATCTTTCTATTCTTTCTATACTACTTAGTTTAAAGGTATTTTAAATTATGGTGAGTGCAACACATGTTCTTAACATACATACAGCATCAAAAACGGAAAGCATTCTAGAACATCAGCACACTTAGCATACCTAGTTCTTCAACAATTAAGTAAAATGAGACCAAAACCATATTCTCACTTTTCTATTGTTAATAATATATCATTTTAGTCTACAACAGTAGACTATCATTCTCTACTATTCTCTAAATGATAATGAGAATGTATTTTCATGGTATCAATTTGTGACATTCCTATAAACTAGTATGCTGCAATGATATCTAAAGAAAAGTTTATTTCACTATAATGATGCTTCCAGGCTTCCCTCAAGTCAGGTGGTTACTTGCAGTTAATGATCTGTAACATACCACACAAGAAGTCCTAAAAAGGCTTATTATCCATTGCATGTGAAACAATATTTGCTTTATGGATGGCTTAATGAATGAAGACATTCAATGTAACTGTAAAAGTAAAATCAAAAGAAAACTTACAAGTAACATGTTTCCTTTAAGTAAAAGGGCTGTGACCATTTTCCATTAATACTTAACCTTTCACTGGAGAGTGCACCACATAGAATACTCAGATCCACAGAGCCCAAGAGCTATTCTAGGTTAATGCTAATTGCCCCAAATCAAAGGAGCAGTCCCTTCACAGAAATGTGAGATCATCAGTGTCTATTGTTGGAATCAGAGACACATCTCAGAACATTAACAGTGCTTGCAAGAGACATGATTTATACATAACTGTGAAGAACATTTTAACACACACACTTAACATAAACATGCCTAAAATAGCATTATTCTGCACACAAAACTTGCTAATCTCAAATACTTGATCTGTTATAACTGCCAGACTTTGTAGGCACTTACATCTTTACCATTTATAATTTTATTCCATTTACTAGACTCAGCTTTTGTCCACCATATGTCCACTGTGGATTAACTATTCCCTTAGGTACAATTCAGGATTTTCCATTTGTTGTAAGAAGAGCTAAGTATGAAGGACACAGCCAGAAATAACATTTATAACTCAACCAAACACAGAAGCACATTCAAGCTCAAGTAGTGGTTTGTGCACCATCTTTTTTTTTCATTAGACACATGTCTGAATAGCAAAATAAACTTGAGATAGAAATCCACAGCAATAGTACAGCAGCTTTCATCATTCAGAGTAGCTATCAAAATTGCATCGACTCCACAACAAAATTTTTAATATTAAAAAAGCTATTCTATAAGCTAAAATGCTTTGATTTCCAAACATTAATTATAGTTAACATTTTAATCATTACATTTTCACATCTCTAGTGACAAACTTCCTACAGAAAGGCCTCATCTCCTAAATCTCCGTACACAATGTCACCAACTAGCGACCAAGTATTCAAATGCTTAAGCCTATAGCGAACATTCTTCATTCAAACCACCATACTAATTCAAACCCATCTAATGTAACTCTTTTCCCCCAGTCATTAAGGTACAACAGACAAAATTTATACATATTTATAATATACAACATCATGGTTAGCATATGTGTACTTGAAAACCTGGAAATTGTGCTAATGAACATATCTTAATCCTTTTCTGCTGATTATTCTTTTAAAGCACATTTATACTTGGCAACCAAAACACCTCACTTGGTAACCCAGACCCCCAAAAATAAATATGGTATGTACTCACTCATAAGTGGATACTAGTCATAAACAAAGGGCAATGAGCCTATACTTCAGGATTCTAGAGAAACTAATAAGGTGAAACCAAAGAAAAACACATATAGACCCACCTGGAAATTAGAATCAGACAAAAATTTGGAAGCAGGAGGGCAGGGAGTAAAAGGAAGGGGAGAAGGGGGGTTGAGGAGAACTTGAGGAAATGGGATAGTCAAGATGGAGGAAGGACAGATATGAGAGCAAGGAAAGAGATATCTTGATTGAGGGAGCCATTATGGAGTTAGCAAGAAACCTGGCTCTAGAAAAATGCCCAAGAACCTACAGGGATGACCCCAGCAAAGACCCTAAGCAATAGAGAGGGTGTCTGAACTGGCCTTATCCTGTAGTCAGACTGATGATTATCTTAAATATCACCATAGAACCTTCGTCCAACAACATATGGGAACAGAGGCAATGACCCACATCAGAGCACTGGACTGAGCTCCCAAGATCCAGCTGAAGAGTGGAAGTATGAGCAAGGAATTCAAGACCATGAGGGGGTCATCTGCTGAGACAGTTTGCTTGAGCCAATGGGAGCTCACCAACTCCAACTGGACTGGGAGTGAACGAGCATGGGAACAACCAAGGCCCCTGAAGGGGGTTGACAGCTGGGGCAAAATGAGGGGCCACTGATAGTGATACTGGGATGTGTCTCTACTGCATATACCAGCTTCATGGGATCCTATTCTCTTTGGATATAAACCTTGCTCAACCTAGATGAAGTAGGGAGGGCCTTGGACTTTCCACAGGGCAGGATACATGGCATTCCCTTAGTGTTGGAGGGGTGGGAGGGAAGATCTGTAGAGGGGAAGGGAGGGGACTGGAGGAGGGGAAGGAGTGGGAATTTGGATTGTTTTTTTAAAAAAATAATAATAAAAAAGAAAGAAAGAAACACCTCATTCTGATTTCTTTCTTCATTGACCATATTTCCATTTCCTTACTGGTACCTCTTCATTTTCCCAAATTCTTAAAACATGATATCACCCAAAGCTTAATCTTTGAACCCTTTCTTCTTTCATACTGGTAAATTTTATTTAATCTCCTGACTGTATCATTCACATACTGTTAACTCTGATTGTTACTTATAGAATACAATTTGCCCTGTCTTCCAGACTGCTATATCCACTTTACCTGTTAAATATCTTTACATTGACCCTTAATAAGAACCTCCAAGTTAGAACACTAAAATCCAAACCTTTAAACTTTACCCAAAACTTATTCTTCCCAGAATCTTCCTCCTCCCAGTCAAGGCAACTTGGGCTTTCCAGAATTTAAGTTTAATATTTTTCCCATTAGCTTGCACTTTTTCTTTACTCCTCTACCAATATGAGAAATACTTAAGGGGCTCACAAAATGGCAGAGTAGTTAAGAACACTTACTTGTTGAGGACCAGGTTAAGTTCCCAGCACTGAGTACACAGTGGCTCACAACCATTTATAACTCTAATTCTATTGGACCTGATGTCTCCTTCTGACTTTCACTGGCATCAGGCACATGATGGGAAACCTGCTTCAGCAAATGGCCTTTGAGAGGCTGGACCAGGTTTGGCATGGCCTTGGGTACCAAAAAGGTGCTGGCCCACTCACTTGCACTCTCTTTCTTCTCTCTCTCACCTGGATGCTGGGTTTGGTTTCTGTACCTGGTTCGTACAGAGGCCTGTGATCTGTGAGTTTCCCCTAAATAAAGAACCCCTTTATTATACTCAATTCTGAGCTAGTGTGGGATTATTTTATTTGCATTCACCTTCATCTCGTGCCCAACATGGGGCATGAACCCACAACCCTGAGATTAAGAGTCTCATGCTCTACCGATTAAGAAAAAAGAAGAAAAAAAGGAAATTGGGTGGGATAATAGGTAGATTAGTGTAAGCTTACTCACACTAATAATAATAGTGAGTAACAGAGCGAATACTTGTGAGTTATTATTTATAGACAATTTACAATGGCATAGATTCTTGTATGTTGATACAAATAGAAATGATACTTGTTATATTGAATATGCTCCTATCTGTTTACAATATCTGTACACCTAGGCAAAGTTATTTTGTTATATTGTATGAATGCATGTTTCTACCTCTGCTTAAGACATTTTGTATATTGATATAACTTTAGGATATATTTATCATATTGCATTATACATTTCTGTCTCTGATCAAGATACTTATACATTGTTTATATTTTGAGGTCATTGTTCTCATTTGCTGCACAGTTGTTTAAAGATCATTTACTATTCTAATATGAAGTCTTAGTTTTTAAGTTATACAGGTATTAAGAATTATAGGTCAATAGTCATCCATGTTTGTCATACTTATAGTTCAACTATTCAGTTTCTTTAGATACATAGAAAGAAATTGTATTCTGCATAGATAGGTAATTTTCAACCACTTTAAAGAACTGTAGAATATGGCATGTAAATAAATTAGAGTTCTGCTAATGTGAGACACAATTGCTCCTGGCAGCACCCATCTATACCCGAGAGAATGTTGAGCACCAAAGACACTCCACTTGGAGCTTGTTTTCTTCTTGGCAAAAGTGGCCTTCGGACAAGGAACTGCCCATTCCTCGACCACTGACAAAATGCATAGTATCCAGAATGAACAAGCAGAATATAAGAAAAAAGACTGCCAAACCTTGCCAAGACAGGGTAAGACGGTTTTGAAAATGTTCCTGCCTCAGAAAATGGTCTCTCAGTTACTCTAGGCCTTAGCCAAAGTTGGTTGCTCCAATGTTGCAAATGAGACTTTTGGTGATTGCCCAGGTAACAAGTTGTCTTTGTCACTTACTATACATTTTAGAAGTTGCTTGATTGTACTTCCTGCCTATTCAAGTAATATTATCTCCCTTATCTATCTCCCTTCTCAGGTCTTCGATGGGGTTGAAGACTAGATAGTCATAGTTACTTTCCTCATATGACTTAGCCAAGCCATTTCAAATACAAGACTTAGACTCATTAGGATAAAATAATTATTAAAATGATTAGCATATGTTTCTCGCTTAATATTGTTTATGCTGGTTGTAATTCTAATTTTTATACTTATATCTGTTCTTATTATATATAGCTTTGTATTAGGTTTGGAACTCTCTTATTTAGACAAAAGGAGGAGGTAATGGGGAACCTCCTTCAGCCAATGGCCTTTGAGAGCCTGGACCAGGTTGGGCATGGCCTTGGGTATCAAAAAAGGTGCAGGCCCACCCACTGGCTCTCTCTCTTTTCTCTGTCTCGCCTGGATGCTGAGTTCAGTTCCTATTCCTGGTTCATACAGAGGCCTGTGATCTGTAAGTTCCCCCTAAAGAAAGAACCCTTTTATTATACTAAATTCTGAGCTAGTGTGGGATTATTTTATTCATGTTCGCCTTCAGGCACACACGTGTCGCACATATATACATTTAGGCAAAACACTCAGAATCTAAAAATAGCAAAATTAAGAAATCAAAACACCTAAAAGTCAAAACACATTTCACTAGTTCTGCTGCTATTACACTGGCCCACCTGGGTTATAGTAGAAGCCTTCCATCTGGTCTCCCTGTTTTCACTCTTAACCAATACCAAATATTCTCAAATTTTACAGTGCTCATTTTCAAATACTACCTAAATCACCTTGCTCAAAACTCTCAGTAGATATCTTAGGGTTAGTTAGGGTTTTTATTGCTGTGATGAAACACCACGATCAAAAAGCAAGTTGGGGAGGAAAGGGTTTTTTGGCTTATATTTCCATTTTGTAGTCCATCACTGAAGGAAGCCAAGACAGGAACTCAAACAGCAGGAACCTGGAGGCGGGAGCTGATGCAGAGGTCATGAAAGGGTGCTGCTTACTGGCTTCTTCCACATAGCTGGATAGGTCTGCTTTTTTTAAATTTATTTATTATGTATATAGTGTTCTGGGTACCAGATCTCATTATAGATGAGTGTGAGCCATCATGTGTTTGCTGGGAATTGAACTCAGGACCTCCAGAACAGCAGTCAGTTCTCTTAACCTCTGAGCCATCTCTCCAGCCCTCGGCCTGCTTTCTTATAAAGAATTCAAGACTACCAGTCCAAGGGCAGCACCAATGGGATGGGCCCTGGGCCCTCCCCCATCAATCACTAATTAAGAATATGCTTTAAAGCTGAATCTTATGGAGACATTTTTTCTATTGTAGTTCCCGCCTTTCAGATAACTCTAGCTTCTGTCAAGTTGACATAAGATTAGCTAACACAGTGGCTATCCATCATACTCAAGGTAAAAGCTGGTCTTACTCCTGGATATTTCTCTCTTAATATTTTTACTTCATTTCCTACCCTATTCCTAAGCCACTATCCCCTACACACAATTACACACATACACAAACTACTACATATAGCTACATAAACATATGCACAAATGTGGAACATTCACACTCATAGCTTTGTGGCTCCCAGAAGGAAATATTACACCCCAGGGCCTCTGGTCCAGTTGTCCTCCTGACTTGAACTCATCTCTGGGCATCAAATGACTCTTGTTATCTCTCCTCCTCTACAACTATGCTCAAATGTCATCTTTGCAGGCTGTCTCTACTATAATTAGGATAACATTGTCCAAATTTTCTTTTTCATCTTTACTGCCTTATTTACCACCATAATATTAATGATTATTTGACATATATTTTGCTTACTTCCTTATTAAATTTGTCTTTCCCAATAGAAAGACAGCTAGATGAAGGGAAGGGTCTTGTCAGTCTGTTGTTCACTTCTGTATCCCCAATACCTAAATCAATGATCAATGTACTTGTTGAATATTTACTGAATGGAGAATTCAAATAATAAAACAAACATCTGCTGAGTGGCTGTATTTACATTGTAAGACTAGACATTTGAAATTTCCGAAAACAAACATAAAATAATTTCAATTCAAGTAGAGGAACAGTTTCAAGTAAAATATAAATATGCAAGTATACACATATGCAACTTTCACAACTCTCCCAAAGACCCTGAGTCTGGCCACATTTCCAAGGAACACCTGGCCAATTATAAGAATTCAGCAAGTCTTTGCTAAACTTATCATTATCGTTGGTATTATTGTTGTTGTTATTTATTATCATTATGTACCTTTTTCTGTAAACAGGCACTTGAATTTTTTAATTTAACAAGTGAATGACAGAACTAGCCAAAGGGGTCATCTGTAGAACTGAACGTGTAGCACAGTGTTACAGTACTTGCCTAACACAACTGAGGATCTGAGTTCAATCTCTGTATCACAACAAACAAAAATAGTTTCATCCCCAGCTATGTAGCAGGAAACTCAGTATGGTATCCCTTTCCTAGCCAACACCATCCCTAAAGGATCACAAAGATCTTCTACTCCAACCTGCTTCCCCCAATCCTCCCATTATCCCAGCCCCAACTCCAGCAGATACCCCCTGCAACCCATAGGCCTTGCTTGCCAGAAAACCAGGTAAACTGCCCAAAGAGCTCTTCCTCTCTGTTCCCCCAGATCCAATCCCCAATTCTGCAGCAGAACACCCATGGAAGCCTTCCCTGTTCTCCTGTGGATCCCATAGATCTTCCCTTCTAACCTTCTTCCTTCCATTCATTGCTTTGTCACAGACCCCAACCCCAGCAGGCACACCCTGCTAACCTAAACGCAGCTCCTACCAGGGCAACAAGTAAACTGAAGGTGGCCCACACCTCTCCTACTGCTCCTGAGATCCAATCCCCCAGTCTCATCCCCATCTCTGTTGATGAAAACCTGCCTAGTCTCCCTTTCCTATCTGGCCCTATCCTCACTGAATTGCAAAGACCTTGTCCTCCAAACTTCCCTCCCCAAATCATCCCAACTATCCAGCCTCCAAAAGCAGCAAGCATTCCCTGTGAATACGCCAGCTGAGCAGGCCAGTAAAACATGCAACGCAAAATCATCACACTCTCCAAAGATCCAGAGAAGAAACAGAAATCAAGAAACAAAACACCCACCCAACAAAGAGAAATCCAGCACCCACACCTATAATCATCCTAAACCCAGATGCCTAGACACCAGCATAAAAACACAATAACAGTCAGGACAATATGTCTCCATTAGAGCACAGCTATACTATTACAGAAAGCCCTAATTATTCCAACATGATTAAAGCTCAAGAAAAAGACCTTAAAACGATATGAAGATGATACGAGTCCTTAAAGAGGAAATTACTAAATCCCTTAAAGAAACCCAGGAAAACACAAACAAACAATTGGAGGAATTTAATAAATCCCTTAAAGAAAGCCAAGAAAACAAAAACAAACAACTGAAACAAACAAATAAATCTGTTCAAGACCTGAAAATAAAAAAGGGGCAATAAAGAAAACATAAATTGAGGGAATTCTGAAAATGAAAAATTTATGAATTCAAACAGGAACTACAGAGGGAGACTTCAACAACAAAATACATGACATGGAAGAAAGAATCTCAGGCAATGAAGATACGATGGAAGAAATGGATACATCAGTCAAAGAGAATGTTAAATCTAAAAAATTATTGATAAGACATCCAGGAAATCTGAAACACCATGAAAATACAAAATCTAAGGATAATAGAATAGAGGAAAGAGAAGAATGAAAAATCAAAGGCCCAGAAAATATTTTCAACAAAATCATAGAAGAAAACTTTACTAACATAAAGAAGGACATGCCTATGAAGGTACAATAAGCATACAGAACACCAAATAGATTGGACCAGAAGAGAAAGTCCCTTGCTACATAATAAAGCAAACTACTAAACATACAGAAAAAACAAAAATATTAAAAACTGCAAGGGAAAAAGATCATGTAACATAAAGGCAGACTTACTAGAATTATACCCTACTTCTCAATGAAGATTCTAAAAGCCAGAAGGGCCTGGATAGATGTGCTGAAGACTCTAAGAAACCACAGATGCTAGCCCAGACTACTACACCCAGCAAAGTTTTCACTCACCATAGATGGAGAAAAGAAGATATGTTGTAGGGAGAGGCTGCTTGTTCATCCCAGCTGCTTGACTAACTTAAACCCAAAATAACCACACAGAAACTGTATTAATTAAAACACTGCTTGCCCATTAGCTCTAGCTTCTTAATGGCTAACTCTTACATATTAGTTTAACCCATCTCCATTAATCTGTCTATTGCCACGTGGCAGTGGCTTACCGGAGATTCTAACTGGCATCCGTCTCAGGCAGAAGACCCATGGCTTCTCTCTGACTCTGCTTTCTTCCTCCCAGAATTCAGTTCTGTCTTCTCTGCCTACCTAAGTTCTGCCCTATCAAGGGCCCAAAGCAGTTTCTTTCTTAACCAACGGAAGCAACACAAAGACAGAAGGACCACCTACACCAAAGGTATTCCATGATAAAGTCAAATTTAAAGAATATCTACAAATCCAGTCTTTCAGAAGGTGCTAGAAGGAAAATGCCTACCTAAGGTGGTTAACTACATCCATGAAAACATAGGAAATAAGTAATCTCTCACCAACAAAATCAAAAGAAGGGAGACACACACAAAAACTCTTTCTCTCTCTCTGTCTCTTTCTCACACATCCACACACATACATATACATCTACATAGACATAGACATATACATAGACACACACATACACACACACATATACAGGCACACAGACACACTACCACCAATAACAGCAACAAAATAACAGGAATAAACAATCATTGGTCACTGATATCTCTCATTATCAATAGTCTCAATTTTCCAATAAAAAGACATAGAGTAACAAAAGATATTCAAAAACAAGATCCATCCTTATGCTGCATCAAGAAACACACCTTAACATCAAGGAGAAACAGTACCTCAGAGTAAAGGGTTAGAAGAAGATATCTGAAGCAAATGGACCTAAGAAGTATGCAAATATTTAAAGGAGTAAGTCACAAAACAATCCTACACCAGTTTGGAATTATGATTAATAAAAGGGTCATTTATTTAAAGGAAACACTTACAGACCACCATCCTAGACAACAGCCCTCTGCACGACCAGGAAGAGTCTGGTAGCCGGAAGCGGAGTCCGAAGCAAGAGAGCACGCACGACTACCGCTGCTTTTTCAAACCAAAGAGACCACACCCAAGTGGGCTGGTATCTTAAAGGCTATTGGCTGAAGGAGCAGATGGAGCTCCTACAGCAAATATTAAATATTTTAATACCTAACAAAACATAATTCAAAGCAAAACCAATCAAAAGAGATAGGTAAGGATACAACATATTCATCAAAGGAAAATCCACAAAAATGATATTTCAATTCTTAACATCTATGACCTAAACACAATGGCACCCAAGTTTGTAAGAGAAACATTACTACAGCTTAAATCACATATTGACCCTTACACACTGACAGTAGAGACTTCAATAATCCACTCCCACCAATGGACCATGCAGACAAAATCTAAACTGGAGCTAACTATAATAAACTATTAAAGGGGCCTAGTTTTTAATCAACAAAATGTTCAAATCACCCATTCACAAAGCTATCTGTCTTACAGCTGATTTTAATATTAATCCAATGTTTAATAATTTCTTCTAAAATTTAAAATCAGTATTACATCATAAAAGAAACAACAGGAGAATAGGAGATAACTCTGTAGTTAAAAGAGCACTTCTGTTTTTCCAGAAGACCCTAGTTCAATTCCCAATACACACATCAGGCAGCTCACCAGGCCCTAGGGGATCCAAAGGCATCTTTAAGCTTTCATGGGCACTCATTTTAAAAAAAAAAAAAAGAACAACAGAAAAAACAAACAAAAAACGAACAAAAAGAAGGTAGACTATGCTTTCAAATGATTACAAAACTACCCAAAACAAAGCAAACAAAACTAAACACATACCATTTCTTCAGCTATGTAATTTGCCACACAGTTAAAATGATCTGAGGCACCTTATCTGAAATCACTACAAAATAACAAAATGCTATCACTAAAGCAAGCATCATGTAAAAACCAGGTTTGATTGTACTTATAAAGCAGCAGTCATTTAATGTTCTCATTCCCACACCAATCTGAAGGCATGTTTACACACTAGATTTGGAAACAGAAGTCATCCAAGTAATCCTGAAATAGGCCAGCATTCCCTGAAGTGCTGTATACACGCAAAGACCCATGATAGAGGGCTACATCTCATCTATGCTCAAATACTTTCTTCCAATAACTTCTATTAAGCAAATAATCACAACTCTGCTTTAAAATTGTACATGTCACGAGAAGAAAAAGCAACAGGAACAGAAGCATCAGGCCCACCTAAAAAGACACCTGGGTCTGGTGCTCTGAAATTGCTATAATCCAGAAGAAAAAAGGAAGTAAAGTATTAAATAAACTAAATAAGGAAAGGACCAGAAAGCTTCTGTTTAGAATTATAAACAGAATGAACTTTACAAGTTCTCAAAAGAGTTGTTTATGATTTATAAATTAGAGCTTTCTTGAGTAAATGTATTTTCTATAATACTGAAGATGACAAATTTTATAGGAGTTGATACCCTTCAGGGTAAGAATCAATGTTAGCTATTTAGTAGTTCCACCTATTTACTGTCCACATAAAAAGAATTCTCAAAGTCTCAACAAATTTACAGTATAGTTAAACATATTTCTGTAAATACTACACGGCCATTACTTACACTCTATTATATATATTTCAAAAAGGTTCTTAAAAGCCTTGTGGTAATTTTATTTAGAGCATCAACACATTTCCAACTTCAAATGCATTTATTTTTGTAATACATGCCCGCTGAGTACAGAGAACACAACTTACAGGGTATGCTAAAATGTAACCTTTCAACTTCCCAATGTAAAACATCACTTCCTGGGCAGATAGTACTCCAGGAACGATCAATCACTGTTAGGAAGAATATACACTCAACATTGTTAAATAGTCCTGATGCACTCTTCTCTATGCCCTCATCTGTCATGAAGATTGTTTAAAAATCTGAGTTATTAGTCTTTATTTGGGAAAGGATCTGGTTAATATCTTTAAGAGCAGAAATCATTCATCCATCCACTCTATGCCGGTGCATGATAATTCCTACCCCCAATACATGTTCCTGATAACCACCCTACCACCACTAACCAAGAAGCTATAAATCAGTACCAGGGCAGCTCCCATGCAGCCCCTGTTAAATCTGTTTACAATCTGTCCACCTCAGAATGTGAGCTAGCTGGGGGAGACACTAGCTGACGGATCAGATAGTAAGAAAACGTAAGAGATTAAAGATAGAAAAGGACAAATTAAGGTGGTACATAATTATAAAGTATAGACTGAATTTTAAAGCAATCATTAAAAAGTTAACATTCTTAAATTTTCATTTTATTTGTTATAATCTTGTCTAAAGCACTGAAAAGAAATTAAAATTATACTTCAACACAGACAAAAATTTCTAACAGCAAACTTTCTAAATTTTTTATATTTATGTAATCTAATAAATGACATGAAATCTATACTTTGTTTCAAAGATGACCCAGCATAATACAATTGTCATGCAGTTTCTAAAAAACTCCCACTGATACTATTCCCTAAGAAGGCCTTTAAGCCATCTAAAGATATATTTTCTATATTGAGAAAAACCATTTTCATGTCATATGCATGAATGAAGTTCTCAAGTTACTTTTTTAAAGAATGAATGAAAATCATTTTTCCTAACACCATGGACCACAAACACTTCTAGTTCCAACAGAGTTCATGAATAGGCTTTTATCCATTATGCAGGTGATGATATTCTTAATTTTCATAAAGTTTAGCTTTAGTGTAGAAAGACACATAAGAAACAGTATCATATGACAATGAAACTACACAGATTGCTGAATATAATGACAACACAAAGGCCTATGTGGTTCCTTGACATTGAGTTGCCAAAAGCATTAACTTTAAAATGACTTTTAGGATAAAACAAGAGTGACAAACTACAGCTAACAGAAAGAAAAGATCAGAGGGGAAAACATTTTATGCAGAAGAAACTCTGATGTACAAATGAACTGGGAATGACTTATAGAAAGAAAGGCCGAGGAAGATGTAGAAGTGAGGACCAAGCCTTGAGTATAGGAAACTTATAGATGATTAAGTATGCAAAGTAGGCAAGAGTCAGATCGCCTAGCCCTAGATAACCAGAAGGAAAGCAGATTTCACTCTGAAAACAGTGAAAAGGACAAAGGTTTTAAATAGAAGCAGCCTATGATTTTTCTTTCAGAAACTAACTGAACAAAGCAAAGAGCAGAAACACCAGTCAGGAAGCTGTCTAAATGACAGGAATGGCCAGACCTACCAAGGTGCCCATAAGTGAACATAATAAATCAAATACTCCTAAGCTCTACAACATGGCCTCTTCAAATAAGAGTTCCCCAAAGCTGGAAAAGCAAGACTTTCAAAGGCAGAAAAACAGGGATTAAGCCAGGTGGATTCAGCTCCCTGCCTTTTATGCATGTAATTGTTCCCAGATGTAACATAGCCAAAGATCTTATTAACAGAATCACTAACCACTTCTTGAAAAGTACCTCTGGCTCAATCTTTGAGAAAATTGAAGTCAGCTTAATATGCCATAGATAGCATTTTGAAGTTTGTTGAATAAATGGCCCTCCTCCAGCACACAGTAAAACAAACAAACAAACCTATCATTAAAAGGAGAGAGAAAAAGAATAAGATGGTGACAAAGGATTTCCTAAAAACCATTTCCTCCCTGTCAGTTTCACAGGACATCTATTTCCGATCTGATAGACTATAATTTGATCATCCAGATAGACACTATGTACACTTCATGCTTTTAAAAAGCTATTATGATTAACACTAAAATTAAAATTTGTTTCATATGAATAAAGCATTCATTACTTTTCAAATAATTCATTTCATCTTTAAACTGATTTATCAAACAGAAACTACTACTCTAATTTCCAGATGTAATGAATTAAGACATAAAGACGTGCATTTCTGTTAAATGTAGAAATTGTATTTATAAATAAAATCTCATATCTAAAGCCCTGTGATCTTAAATGTCACTTTATACTTCAGGTATGATCTTATGTTGTACAACAAAATATCATTAGCTAATGTCTGACAGATCTTTAAAATAGAATATAGGGTAAAACAAATTATTTTAATTATTATGTATACTTTAGTACTATATATTGACGTTAATAAGGTCCTATATACCAATCATTCTGCCCATTTCCAAAAAACAAGTCCCTCTCTCTTTAGTTATTTCCTTTACTTAGGTACATAGGTAAGTATAAGAAAATAATTTAAAGATATAATTTAGTAGATAAGTAGTAACATAAAAATAAACCCATAACTAAACAGCATAAAATTACCCTCTATCTTCAGCCTAAGTCTCTAAGAGTTTCTTATTTTTAATAAAAAGCAAGTAAACATATAGTCTAAGGAAAAGTTCACAATATGTTATGAATTCACACACACACTCTCCTATTAACTTTAGCTAGGACTTAACTACTGCCACTAATATTTCCACAGACTATATTTCTTTTCAACATTTTCTTTATCTAAAAGTTGTGAGGAACAGAGCAAACAGTGAGTTTATCTCAAGACACAGCAACACTACTCTTGGGCATATGCTCAAAAGATGCTTCATCCTACTATAGAGAAACTTGCTGCATCACGTTCATTGCTAATCGATTATTCATAATAGTCAAAAGCTGGAAACAACCTAGATGTCTATCAATAGATGAATGAATAAAGAAAATGTGGTACATTTACACAATCTAGTATTACTCAGCCATTAAAAAATGAAACTGGGAAATTCATAGGTAATTGGATAAAGACAGAAAAAAATCATTCTGAGTGATAAATATAGTATGTATTCACTTGTATGTGGATGTTGTAAGCCCCTTGAGAGGCATGAGTGGCTAGACTCTACCCCTCAGAATATTCTAATAGCTAGGGCCCGCTCTGGAGGGCCTCCAACTATCAGGCTCTGCCTATAAAACACTTTAAAGGCCATAAAGGCTGGACTCAGGCCTTCCAGATGCATGCAGCCAAACTCCATACCACAGAACAAAAAGCCCAAGCTTGCTGGGCAGTAGTGGTTTATACCTTTAATTCCAGCATGGATTTCATATAAATGAAATCAACCAAAACACAGTGGAGACAGCCCCAACTGGACATTTCTCTTCACCAAATGAAGCTTCCAATACTGGGAATGAGTTACACCTAAACAAATTGTTAGCCAAAGGAGTTCCTGTGGGAACTCCAAACAACCTAAGGCTATTGGTTGCTCTCTACAAACTAAAAGTAATTCCCCATTGCTAAAGACAATACCTAAACAAAATTCATGGAACAAGGAGAAGTTGAATTGGTGCCTACCTGTGAGAGTTATCAATCAATATCTGATTTGACTTAAGGCCCACTCCACAAGATGGAAACCATACCCAACACTGCTTGAATAACCAAGAACCAGAGCCTGCATAAATAGCCTAGGAATCTAGGTAAAACCAAACACAACTGTTCTACTAAAAGTACATAACAATAAAATGACTTCTGTAGTCTACTATACTCATAGATCAATGTTTTGCTCAGCCATCATCAGAGAAGCTTCCTCCTTCAGCAGCTGAGAAAAAATAGATTCATAGCCAGTCAATGTACAGAGTGAAAGACCTTGCAACACTGTGCCCTAAATGAGATGTCTCTATCAAATCTCTGCCCTTGGTGCTCAGGGAAGTCTACAGAAGAGGAAGCAGAAAGAATGTAAGAGCCAGAGGGGATGAAAGGTACCAAGAAAACAAGACCTTCTAAACTCAGCATACCAATGTGTAATGTGCACATACGAACTCAGAGACTGAGGCAGCACTCACAGGACCAGCAAGGGTCTGCACTAAATGGAGACCTAGAACTGAGAGAAGTGAACACACGCTCCCACCCCAATCAAAAAGCTAGCTCCAATTGATAACCTCTTGAAAATGAAAAATTACTTTTCTTCAAGGGAATCTCACTAGGGAAACAAACTACTCTTAAGGGCAGGCTCCATGCACAGCATGGCCTGTGTCAACACAAAATGAAGTCAAGCATCTGTGGAGGTTCTTTGTTTCATAATGTTGAGTCAGTGCTTCCTTTTTTTTAACCTTATAGGTTCTTTGCATTTATATTATGGCTTCCGGTTTTGTGTTTTTATGGCATTCTTGATTGTGTGAACATGTATGTCTTATTTTATAATTATGCCTGTTTGTTTTCTAAGAAGAGACAGAAAGGGTTTGGATAGAGATGGGAGAAGAGTGGAAGACATGGCAAGGGTTAGAGGAGGGGAAACCATAATCAAAATGTATTGTATAAAAAAATCTAAGAGCTGAGACACCAGGCCATGTCCAGCCCTCATTGAATAGGAAGCAAACAAGTATGTGGCAGAGAAATGAAAAGAAAGAGAAGTGGAGCTGTTTGTGCACTATGAAGAACTGGAGATGTGATGGAGGTGAAGAACAACCTAATATGAGAGGCCTGAGCTACCACCTGAGGCCGTGATGATGTGAGGGTCCATGTTTCTGTTAAGGGCCTTGTCTGGGTCCGTGGTCCTATTGCAGCCAGGATCTATGTCAATGGTCGTAGTCTATGTTACCACCAAAGGCTATAAGGATGTCCTAGGTCTGTACTGCATGCAGCCTGAGGGCATGTTAATGTCCAAGGGCTGTACTGAGCTGGCCCCCCCCTTTGCCTGGGTGGCATGGAAAAGCTGGCCCTGAAGGTATAGGGACAGCAGAGCAGGCCCCAATGGTGTGAACACGGGAGACCTGGAGGGCTAAACAGCTTAGCTACTATCTAGACCCAGACAAGATTTTTAGTTGGCCCGCCCCAATATCTTCCCCATCTCTGAATTGCTGCCAAAGCATGTGAAAGGGCCAGTCCTTTGGACCCATTGCCACAGGATCTCCACAACTCGGGGCACAGTTAATCGAGAGTCTCAATGCAGGTCTAGTATTGATGGTGTAGCAAAGGCCAGAGGTCTTGAACTAGACTAATGACTCATTGCAATAAATACTCATAAGTAAAGCTGTTTAAGCAGAAGGTTATACTGCATGACACATCACAACTTCCAACACCTCTGTGATAGCAAACATATGATGGAAAAGCAGAAAGGCAGAAGAGTGGACTGTGACATGTACAGAATGCTGTGGTTGATAAAGGAGCAGGTTGTTGCCCAGAGAAGTCAGATAGAAGGGTTTTTGTTTTCTGATGTTGTTTTTGAGTTTGTTTTTTCTTTTCTTTTCTAATTTTTCATTTTTTTCGGGGGTGGAAAGGTTACAAGGATGGAGGGTGGATATTTAAAGACTAGGAAATGAATGGTTTGGGGGTGTATAATGTGAAATTCCAAAAGATTCAATTAAAAATTATGTTTAAAAGAATCTATTTCCAATAAAAGAAACAAATAAATGTAAATAAAGAAGATAAAAACATTTCATGCAAAGGTAACCATGTTTAAACAAGAATGTAACAATCTAGTTTCTGCTCTTAATCTATCATGTTTCTCTTGCTTTGACAAAGTGTGGTCTTTTGTGAATTTTACTGCTTTTTAATAAAATTGTATTCACAAAAAGAAAATACAAACACACGATTACATTAACTAATGTAACATCAACTTGGGAACACAAACTGAAAAATATTCAGTAATAGAGAGTTAAAGACTTAGGTTTAACTGTAGAATAATCTTTCATTATATAATCACATGAAATTGGGTCAGTGACAGAAAAAACAATAGGTAACAGACAGGAAATGCTCACTTATAAACTTTGTTTTACATATATAATAGTCTTTGTGACTATAATATACTCTGCTATATATTGTTCTGAAGGGACATATTATAAATACATTTTAAAATGGGGTAACTGTTAAGTTAAAGGTGAAAAGTGTGAATTTTTAATAATAGTAAATATCAAATACAGCAATCTATTAATTTTCTGCAAAAAATTAAATAACTTATATATGATTTTATTTTTTATTTTTAATGCCTGGGCATAACAACACAAGCCTAGACTAGTATTTTACCTAGTCTAATATTCCATTGTTGACATTAACCAATGATGGTGGATGTCGCAGGATAACCTAAATATATAGCATAATGTATATAATTATAGACTACTATGTCATTATCTCAAATGATGGTTAGATCATACCCGGGAAGAAATGAAAACAAATCCCAATTCCTCTCTCTCATCTACAGCTTCCCATATGGTGATGGGAAACCTCCAACAAAAGTATAAGCAGAGTATAAGTTAATGCTTTGGTAACATGACAACTGACCAAGAAATTATCATCTAAAATGAAAAGCTGCACACAGAAATAGAAGCCAAAGTGACCAAAACCTATTATTTAGAAGGGAGATTTCAATGAACTAAAAATAATGATTCACTCCAAAAGAATTACTTATAAAACAGATGTATAATTCTTAGTTAAAGCTAAAAACAAAACACTACAATTTCTACCAAAGGCCATGCCATTTTGTGACATGCAATACTTTTTTCTAGACAACTGACAGTACTATTTTAAACTCTGCAGAGAAATGGCTTCACACCTGTTTTGTAATGGTTTTAAACTAGGGATTAAATTAAATGCTCATCTCGGTATGTAAAACTACATAGTGCAGAAATCTAGTTCACCCTTTAGGAAAAACTATTTCCTAAATAATTACAGAGAAAAATGTATTGCATTTTTCAGAGATTTAGAGAAAATAATTCTCTTGGCAGTATAGATAGGCACTGACTTAACAACCCTTGTACTCAGGAAACAGTTCCTAACTAAATCCTCCATGGTATAATTTGAGTTCATTTTCTGTTTCTCTGACCTTAAGTAAACTGGAGAATATCAGATTATACCATAATATGTCATGTATCTAAAACCTCTTAATAATGTCTTCCTTTCAAAATTACTATAGGTCTATAAACCAAATAGTAGTAGAGTCCCAGGTTCAGTTTTATTATTTCTGTCTGATTATATCACAGTTCAAGAAACTGATCTCAAAAAAATTACTTACCCATACTTTTTTTTACGAAGGACTGTACCTTTCCCTAATACAATACTCTTCCAAAAAATAATCTGCATTTCAGAAATAAGCCCTAAAAATTCAGGAAAAGTTTATAAAAGATGGGAATGAGAAATAATTAAACTTTAGTAAGCACTATTCCTTCTTTAGAATAGAAGATCGTTTAATGAAATGTCGCAAAGCTACTGGGACAGAGCTGAAGCTATACTGTAGTACCATAAAATCTGTGTTGCTGTTCTTAACAGTCCACATAGCTTCCTAAAGACCACAGGAAGCCAAAATATATATTATCAGTCTTGAACTTACCTTTACAAAAGCAGCAGATAAATTAGGGCAGAGCAAGCCTCAAAATAGTTATTGAACAGTAAAGGATGTCTTAAAATTACACTGTAATGCCTGAAATGGTGGTTCAATTCACATGTTTGAAAGTTACTTCTTAGACTGCAATGTGAACCATATGGTATACTATGAATTTCAGAGATTAAATGTCACTTAAGGAAAAAAGTTGTTATTTGGTTATTCATATTCATAAGAATTTTCTACTCAAACTCCAAAAAAGCTGTTCCCAGACACTGAATATTTTTTTAGGAAAAAACGATCAACAAATAGGCAAGCACCTTTGTAAAGTCTCTGCTTAGACCACCATAACAAATACCAAAGACCAATGAACAAACAACATTATTTCTTGTAGTTCTGGGGACTGCTAAGTTCAACATGAAGGTACCAGGAGATAATAGAGAGAGTCCTCTTCCTGATTTGATGGTCACCTTCTTGATGTGTTTTCATTTCAAAGAGGAAAAAAATTCTCTCTCTTATGTCTCTATTTCTTATAAGGGTGCTAATCCCATTTATGAGGACTCCACTATCATGACCCAGTTAGTTAGTAAAAGCTATACCCTCCACTAACTACCACATTGGGAATTCAAGTCTCAAAATGCCAACTGGTGAAAAGACACAAACACTCAGTCTACAGAAGCAAACAAACTTCACTACACATAAATAAGTAGTACCAACTTACTTTTATTGCCCACCAAAGCAACCAGGGGCTGAGTTTCCGATTCTTCGCTCACAGTCTTCACCACAGAATACCAATCTTCTAAATTCTCAAAACTTTGATAATTTGTAATATCATAGACCAAGAGGATTCCCTGTCAGAAAAGAAATGCAGAATATTTATAATATACTCTTGCAATAATATTTATAATACTTCTTAATGTTTCAAATATATCAGGTATACTGTAAAGTGCAGTTGTGTTTTTTATATATATAAACCAATTTCAACTTAAATGTATTATTAGTAGAAACAATGTCAAATGATCCCATTCACAATAAATCCTGAAACTAAGGAAAATTTTAAGTAATTTCCCAATATAAGATTCCTGAAGAACTCTTAATAAATTCAGGATAAGAAAATTCTATCACCTCAAAAAAAAAAAAAACCAAAACTGCAAAGACTAAAACCCTACCTCTCTTACTTTCACAAGGCAAACATTTAAACTTTTCAATAAGTAACCATCTGCTGCTTCTCCAATTTTAAATGTCTTCAAAAATGCAATTCCATGATACATGATGTCCCTTGATGGACAATTTTAGTGTTTAACACAATTTTCTTTAAATGAAATGTAAATTTCCTCTTTTGGTCCTCTGTGCATTTAGAGAATAACTGGAGAGTGTCCTCCTCTTAACAACCCCTCGTATACTTGAAGACAGTTAAGTAACTCCTTACCAGTCTGCTTTCCAGAGTAAATAAACTCAGTTCCTTAAAGCTTCCTCAAAGGGCCTATTTTCTGTCCCTTTAATCATGCCTGTTGATTCTTCCCAGGACACACTACATAGAGTTTTTTGACATCCTCTTTAAAATGAGCAATGTAAAACTGGACATGATACTGTAATAAGGGTCCAAGAAAAGCTAAATATAAGAGAGGGGTTACTTCCTGCTTCTTATATATCATATTCCTTTTTAATTTATCCCATTATATTTCAATGGAAGAAAATAAGTATATACATACACAAAAATAACAGAACCACATACTTGATTTTCATCTAGTTTGTAATAAAACACTTAATATGAAGCTCTGCTTACAGGATAAGTCACTCAAGGCATTCATACCTACTTCTTATGTTATAATAACTATTTTTGAATCTGCTATGTATCAAACACAGGTCTAGATCTTTATACCAATCCTCCCACAACCTACAGTGATTGGTATTACTATCCCCATTTTATTGATAGAAAGGTTATAATAACCAAGAGGACCCAGGCAGATTAACTGATGGAACCACGACATCGGTAAAGGACTAAATGACTAAACACATTTGTCTGCAGACTCTATACCATGCACTTTACTGACTGCTAAGGATATGAATGCTGAGCTTCAAGCAATACAGTCTTCCTGAAAAACTACATATATAAACAGATAAGTATACAACACAGGAGTCACAGCAAGTAATAAGTTAGTAAGAGCTTGGAGTTCCACTGCAGCTGCTGTCAATGTGACATTACTGAACTAGCATTTCTACCCTACCCATAAACTATAAATGTGAACAACCTTGGGATCCCAGACAACAGAAATTATAGCAACTAGTAGATAATTCATTTTGACCACATAATAACTCTTAACATTTTTAGTTTATATAAAAAATTTAATCATGAGTGTATTCAACAATTTGCTCACTAAAACTGTCAAAAATTAAGAGTTGAGTTTCTAAAGCTAGAACAAACTGGCTGTTCTTATGATCTTCTGGTACTGAGCTTTTATTAAACCACATCAATCCTTAAGTTACCTATTTATTGTCTTAAAAGTAAATTTCTAGAGACTAGAGAGATGATTCAAGGGCTAAGAGCACTGGCTCTTCTTCCAAAAACCCTGGGTTCACTTCCCAGCACCCACATGGCAGCTGTCACTGGTCTGTAACGCCTGTTTCAGGTGATCCAACACCCTCTTCTGGCTTCTCAGGGTACTACAAGCATGTGTTATACAGATATAACATAGAGGCAAAATGCCCATACACATAACAAAATGAATCGCACAATTAGATTTCTGATGGTCTCTAAGATCCTTTTCAATTTCAATAATCTGTAATTTTAAAGTCAGATATAGTGGCTCACAGCTATAATGCCAGAACTAAAAAAACTAAGGCAAATGGATTGTTCTGAGTTTGAGTATAGCTTCCACTATACAGTGAACTCTAGAACTACAGAGCAAGACCCAATCTCAAAAAATTTTTAAATAGAATACCTAAGTTTGCCAAGCAAAGTGGCATCCACTTGTAATACCACTACTTGGGAGGCAGAGTAAAAAAAATCAAGAGTTCAAAGCCAGCTGTAGTTACATACTAAATACAAGACCAACCTAAGCTAAATGAGAACTATATAAAACAAAAATATAAATGTTGCATAATGTTACACAAAATTGCTTTTCTAATTTATTTTGATAACAACATCTATTTCTTTCTTCCAAGATTATTTCTGATCACTGACTAAAATAGTTATCTGAAATAAGAAGTGCAATCTCAATTTCTTGAAGAATATAGCTCCAAAACTGAGCTTTAGAGACAGCCAATTCTTACTTTACTGACACTATCTCCCCCTGTAGTGGGTGATGGCATTTATTGTTTGCTGAAAGAGTCCTACCCTTGGATTTCAGGCCTGGAAACATCATCTACTTAATCTGAACAATTATTTTTCTGTCCCACTTTAAAAATGTTAAATAAGCCTATATGACCAAGAGAATAAAAATAAACACCAAATAGATCACTGGAAATTAGTAGTTTATATAACTGTACATGATTTTTATTGCTCACTGTGAATCACATTCTCATGGTAACTGTGGTATTGTTCATTAATTAAATAAAGCCTAGACATGATGATAACTAATCCTTGAAATACTGGAACCTTCTGACTAATACATGAAAATATTTGCCCAAGATGGAACAACAGCTGTGTAAGACAAAACACATATAAGTAGAACATGCATGCCACCATGTACTGATGGCTAGCACAGTGGAGTATGCCCTTAAACCTAGGATTTAAACCTGGGAGGCCTCTCTGAAATATTTACATCTAACTCTATAGGAAAGTAGCCAATCCCTACTCTAGACTTAAGTATTTTTTTAGTTATTATTTTGAATCATTTTAGACTCAAAAAGCTATACTTCATTCACTAACTTAGCTATCCTTCAACCCAAATATTCTCAGCACAATGAAATGTAAAAAACTTTTGACATTTAATATTTTTACATTTATTATTTTGTCTTTATTCTTACCATAATTATTAATGGTGTGACCTTTAGTGCTATACTGAAAAATATGAAAATCTGATATGAAAAAAAACAAAAGAAACTTGAGGAGTATGGGCTTCTAACACATAAAGAATTTTGATCATCATCTCTGACCTTACAACAGAAAGATCAGATTTTTCAGGGGTGCATCAGAGAACTGAGACTGGAGGGCAAAACACTGCCCTGAATCTTGGAAAGCATAGTAAATGAAAATAGTACAGACAGAACCGACTTCCCTGGATCAGAAGTTGCTGGGGATGGTAATGTAAGACACAGTAATACAAACAACCTTCAGGGGCTGTTTGCCTGGCTGTAGCATGAAGGACTCTCAACAGCCCAGTCTTCGGATCACCCTCACCCTCCCCGCCGCCACTTTCATGGGATTTACCCACAGAAACTTGCAGAGCAAGGAAGGGTCCACTCCCAGTTCTGACATGAAGAAAGTAACTAATGCAATACCCTACAAAGCATTACGTCCTGTGGGTGAAGGAAAGTTTCTAACTTCCAACTCCTCTAGCCATCCTCTCATTGATCTGAGGCCCACTAAAAGATTGGCAGTAATAGAGTTTCGGGATAAGAGCAACTATAAGCAAATACTTCAACTGAGAAGAGTTCTTCGTAATATCTAAAAAGGTTGGAATGAAATAAACAAAGACACTAGAGGACTTGATATCTCTGGCATCTACAGCTGTCAGTGAAAAGGAACAATGCATTCAGGGCTAAAGCAACATAAAACTTCATACCAAAGGCCCACTTACCTCACTTTATTCACCTCACTTTATCATTCAATAGAAAATTATAAGGCATTTACTTTAGGAACTCTTTCCCTGGGTGGTATAAACAAAGTTCTACCCATCCACAGGGGCACCAATGACAAAATAAAGTGCATTCCACCGAAATCCAATTTAAGGAATCAATGAGTTTATATTGCTTACTTAGAAAGTGTGGATGAGGTATTACTTACAGGAACATTCAAAGCCTGGAAACAGCCATAGTACTAGAAGATCTCCCTCTAGCCAAGATGATGACTTTCCCATACCACATAGATGGAGTGTCCCTTTAGTTACCCTTCTACATACTCCATATTCTAATACCTTCCAAGACCAAGAGGCCATGTGCAATTAGGACAGAACTTTGTACAAATGGCAGACAGGTGTGGAATCTAAGTTGAGGATCCTATAATCCTTCTCTCATCCCATTCTTTTATGAAAGAACTTCAACACACAACAGTCAAAAGTTTGCTCTTTGTGGGCTCTGCCAAGGAATCACCTCCACTCTGGTGAGGATGCTTGTGTTTGCAGTTGGAGAAGTGATCAATCTCTCAACTTCCTGTCCCTGCAACTATGCCTGTCACCTGCTGTCATGCCGCATCATTGTGATGGATTCTTAACCCTTTAGAACCATATGCCAAAAAATCTCTAACTTACCATGACAGGAAACCAAAATAAAGGCAATCTCAAACTAAAGCAGACGAAAGGGGGTAGAAATAAAAAGTAGAGCACAAATCAATGAAGTTGAAAAGAGAAAAATAGTACAAAAAAAAAGGTTCTTCAAAAAAGCAATTATAGGGGAAAGATACAAATGAACAGTAGCAGAATGAATATAAAAAATAGTCATCAAGCTGACATCACACATATCAAAAGAATATATGACCAACCTTATGGCTACAAATTTGGTAATATAGGTGAAATGGACCAAAAGTTTAACATTCATTACCAAATTTTTGACTCCCAGGGCCTCTACCACCAGCCTTAGACCCAAAAAGCCTCTTGGGTAGTCAGTTCCTCAGAAAGAGCCTCAAAATTGAGTCTCTTTGATAAATCAGTCAATCTAGGGTTCTTCTGATTCCCTCCAAAAAGTATCAGAATCTTCCTGGTCACAAATACAACTTTTTGAGAAGTTTCATTTTAACTTCAACTCGAGTCCCAGAATGACCCTGTCAACTATGGAATCTAATTTTCTTTGCAGCGTTGTGGCCATCTAAAGCCATCAGCATTTCTCCTGTCCCAGACACAGTTTACCACCCACTTGCCATCATCTTTCTCCTCCTGTCTTTATGCTCAGGCCACCCTTCTGTTTCCCACCCTAATTCAACCTCCAGTTGCTCTTCTCCTTCCCAAATCTTTCAAATAACCTTTGTAAATCAGATTTCAACTTTAAGAAATGCTTCTTTCAATGTTCCAGTGTCTTCACTGTACTAGACCTTCCCTTCTAATTTCAAAAATATGACCACTTCTCCTTGCTCAAGACTTTTTCTACATAAATTATAAGGTTACTTTATGCAGTTGTTTGTTTGCATGTATTTAATAAGCATGAGTAAATACAATGAATGCACAGAATTCTCAAGGTAATAACTGATTGCTGTTTAGAAGTAACAAACACTGGTGGCAATACTTCATATCCTAAATAAATTTTTCTCTATTTTTATTATAATTGGCAAATGACACCTTAAAATCCAGAGTTTTTTTTCTTCCTAACATGCAAGAGAAATAATTTACTTCATTTTTCAATTACACAGGGAAATTAATTAAATCATAAATACAATGCAATAGCTACAATACAGTATACTTACAACCTATAAAAATAATACTACAAATATATTTATCTATTTATAGATAAATAATAATAATTAAAAAGAGACCATAAGTTTGAGAGCTAAGGAAAGAAGAAATAGAAATGATTGGAGGGAGGAGAGAGAAGACAGAAATAATATAATTTAACTTTGGGGGGGCGGTTTTCAAGACAGGGTTTCACTGTGTAGCTCTGGCTGTCCTGGAACTCACTCTGCAGACCAAGCTGGCCTCGAACTCACAGAGATCCACCTGCATCTGCCTCCTGAATACTGGAATTAAAGGTGTGTACCACCACCGTCCAGCCTAAATTTAATTTTTAAAACTGCAAATAAAAAAATTAAAGAAATGCCAGTGAATGAAGGCTATAAATAAAGCTATATTTGGCAAATAACCAATAAAATAATCATAGTAAATGGTAGCAGAAGGTCTCAGGAGTCAAGCTTTTAGATCTAATCTGTCCCAAGTAGTCATGCTGGCACCAAATCATTTAGCTGATGGTTAACAAGCAGGCTCAGCTATGTAGGGCATTGATGCACAAGAGTAGTTGTGTTCTACCTCACAAACGACTACACTTCATTGAGTTTATGCTCAGTGGAGCACTGTTTGCAAACCACTTAGATTCCAGGATGGAAAGAGCTACAAAAATGAAACATCCAGTCCTTCTCTGAGGTTTGTTATTAGCCTCTGTTAGCCACAGGTTACAGGGCACTAAACACTATGTACTGTGTATTTGCTCCTAACCGCTAGGAAAAATAGCCTATAACTTCTTACTGAAGACTTCTAGACATTTTAAAGTTAATTTAAAATCCAGACATTTAACTGGGACTTATTTTAATTCTTAAAACTAGCTCTTATCAAAATATCTTAATTCATTCTAGAGGTCAGTTCACTTGGTTTCAACATACACTATCCAATGGACTTTTGCTAAAGTTTAATGTTACTAAGAGAAAAAGTGAGGAAGGTAAAATAATAAATTTTATCTAAAACCTAGTAAACTTCTACCTTTCAAATTTCTTCCTAGATACTAATGCTTAAAAAAAATCACATGCATACAAGAAGTAATACTCTACAGCTTAATGACCCAGATTTATAGAAGATAAATGAGAAATGTGTAAGATAAATCTATATACAATGAAAAAGTTAGAAAGCCTCAACCAGAATGCAAAGCAGCATATAAAGTTGGTATCCTAAAAGCAGACTGTCATGACAGTACATGTAAAAAGTTTATGTCCTGGTAAAAAGTAACACTTCCCAGACACTGGCATCCTTGGCTGAGGTATATTATTTACATATATTTTAACCAAACAGCCTAACTGATAAATGTTCTTTTATGTATTCTACATATTATTTAGGTTTATAATTTCTGGAGAGCACAAAAGTTATTACATTATTATTAACTTATGATAATGTAGTTCATCTTCTCAGAATTCCAAGTTTCTTAGGACAAATTTCTCAGAAACATTGTACTACCCTATTATTTAGCATAGCAGGGTACATGCTTGGTAACAAAACTGTGAATAAAACATCAGCAAAAGAAAAACTGGTCAACATGTACCATCAAGGTAGAGCTATGCATGGCACATTCTAAGAAGGCACCTAACACTCACTTTCTTCTAGGAAATGAAGTTCATTTCATCAAACCAAAGAGTTCTCAAAAAAGTAAAAATAAGAATTTTAGGCACCAGGCCTAGTGACATATGCCGTTAATCCCAGTATTTGGGAGGCAGGCAGATCTCTGAGTTCAAGACTAGCATGGTCTACAGAGTGAGTTCCAAGACATTCAGAACTACACAGAAAAACCCTGTCTAAGAAAAAAAGAAACCAAAAGCAAACAAACAAAACCCTGAAAGACATATTATACACCCTCACATTTTAAGCAATTATGTAATAATATAAAAGATACACTGGGCAGTGGTGGTGCACGCCTTTAATCCCAGCACTCGGGAGGCAGAGGCAGACGGATCTCTGTGAGTTCGAGACCAGCCTGGTCTACAAGAGCTATTTCCAGGACAGGCTCCAAAGCCACAGAGAAACCCTGTCTCGAAAAACCAATAATAATAATATAAAAGATACACAAACTTAAGGATATGGTTGCATAATCTTATGCATATAGTAAGTTATATACCTGAGAATGGGTAGCATATTTTGTGACTTTCACAATACTTACTTTTATATAAAAGTAATAAATTTTAAATAATTTAAATGATATATTTTACATGATTTAAAGAAAAGCAAAATAACAGAATCCAATTCATATACACTATATTGTACAATATTAAAGCAAAGGAGAAAATAATTAATTTTTATATTATCTGTCCCATGATGTCTAAAGTGCTATTCTATTTGTTTATCATAAAAGACAGCTCAAGAGACAAACCCACACAAAGGTGGAAGGCAAGAAAAGATGACTCCACAAAGTTGTCCTCTGACCTCCACACATGACCACGGCATGTGTATACACATAAACACAATGAAATTAAAGAAAAAAATGTAAAGCTGCTCTATGTGACACAGAGTCAAACATCACTAGAAGAGAGACTGTCTTAATTTTTATTAAAAATAAAAAAGGTATGTGGTCTGTAGATATAGTTTATGGGATAAGGAGAAAAAGATGTATTATTTTCAAATTCAATTTAACCATTATCTTAAGTAAAACAAGTACTGTGGCTTCCTACATCTCTCTATCTAGCTACTTCTCCTTTGCTTAGTATCTATTTTAAACAAAATCAGTTTAATAATAGAGAAAAGGGACTGGTGATACACTTCAGTGGAATAGTATTTGCCTGATATGTAAAAGGCTGTAAGACTGATGCTCCAGCACCAAAGAGGAAAAAAATTTTAGAAACAATCACAAAAGGGGACCAAAAAAATATCTAAGCTACAGCTTTAAAAAGTGCGTGTATATAAACTATCAGGCCATATAGTCACAAGTATAAATGTGACACATGAACAGAATGATTTTACAAATGAAACAAGATTATGCAGAAAGAAACAAATGTTAAAGGAAGCTTTAAGAGACAAGCATAAGTGAAAACACCTGTCTCCAGAACCGTCACAAATGATACAGTTCCCTGTCTAACTCATTTATACTTCTCAATATTTTGTAGAAAAGTAGATTCCACTTTCCATGGCAAATGATAAGAGTCAAATTGTGTAAAGTGGAGTACTGTCTTTATCCTACAGATTCATTTTTTTAACAAGAAATGTAGTTTCACTTAATCAAATTATGCTTTCTTTTTGTTGTTTGCTTTTTGTTTGTTTATTTGGGGCTTTTTAGGGAGAGAGTTAATTTTTGGTTTTTTGAGACAGTGTTTCTTTGTAAAGCCTTGGCTGTACTGAAAACTCATTCTATAGATCAGGCTGACCTCAAACTCAGAAATCCACCTGCTTCTGCCTCCCAAGTGTTAGGATTAAAGGCGTGCACCACCACCACCCAACTCCAAATTATGCTTTGTATACCTAAAACATCAAATTCCAATAAATAACCATGAACATTTAGAGATTACACTCATGTCTCATGATGATGAAGAAGATGCACATTAAAACCAGAATCAAAAGCAAAAATAAATAGTACATACACAAGTCCTAGGTCAATGCTTAGTAAGTGCCATGCACTTCTTTACCTTTCCACAAGCATGCTACTTCAGTAGACAATGACATAAAAAGCATTAGAGCATTCCTAAAGTCTCTATCAAAAAAGAAAAAGCAACCCACCAAAGCATTAAAATGGTAACTATTCTTCATGGTATATCTTTAAAATGAAATAATTTCTAAAGTGTTTTGCTAGCATGTATATTTTCTATTTGTATAATTTTATACAAAAACATAAACTATAGCCAGACACAGTGGTTCATGCCTATAATTTCAGCTCTTGGGAGGTCGAGGCAGAAGGGGCTGCCATGAATCTGAAGACCACTGGACCACATTATGAGAAAGAAAGACACAAGCACAAATCACATCTGTTAAAAACTTAAATTGCCAAGAAAAGGGCAACTATTCAAATAACATTTCTACATAGATTTTCCTCTGAAAACACACCATTATTATATTGAACTATTACATTACTCCATACATATAATCCTATCTATTTGTCTGGTGTAGAGTAAAGTTATGTATATTAGTCTGAATTATAAATATTTAGCAAGCCAATACATAGGTCAAAAAGATAGACTGGTGTATCTTTTGTTACTTCCAACTTAAAATGAAATACCCCCTTCAATATTTTTCATTCAGTTTATTGATAGTAGTCACATAATCAAATCACTGCATTTTTTCAACTAATGACAGCAATATTTAGTAAGGTAAGTTTTATGAAAGTTTTAAAGAGATTTCCAATTCCCACCAAATCATTCCAAATGTGTTCTGGAAAAATGTAAATAAAGAACTAGCACAAATAAAATCAATCTCTAGATATCAGACAAAAATCAGATTAGCAGGTCAGGCATGTGCCTTTAATGACAGTACTTAAAAGGCAGAAGCAGGCTGACCTCTGAGTTCTAGGCCAGCCTGGACCAGGCAGAAGTACACAGTGGCATACTGTCTCAAAACAAACCAAAAAATAAAATAAAATAAATAATAATAATATTAGCCAACTCTCAAGAGAGATGGCACTGGCTGCTTTTCCAGAGTACACAGATTCAATTCCAACCCCCATATAGCGGCTCACAACCATCTGTAATTCTAGTCCCAGAGAATCTGATGCCCTCTTCTGGCCTCCTTACGTACCACATGCATGTGATGCACAGACATACATGCAAGCCAAAACAAAAAGTCAAACACATGAAATAAAAATAAAGTAAAATGAAAAATTAAAAATCTGTGCTTATGTGTGTATGATTTGTACCTGCATGCTTTTGTAAGGAAAGTATTTAAAATATTAGGATAATCATAGAACTCACACCATACCTGTGCTCCATAGATGTATTTATCCAACATCTTGCCACCTATTGTCTGCCCTCCTATATCCCAAACTTGAAGAGTAACATTCAAATTTCCTAGAATATAAAAATAATATAAAATAGGAATATGAAAGACTAACAATCTAACAACTAAGCACAGTATCACAGAACACTAAGTAATAATGATAAAATCTAATGTCAACTTGCATTTATTCTACAAGTTCACATGTCAGATGTTAAAACTCTAAGTAATGTTGTCAAACAAATAGTGGTAGAGAAACTTTACCTCATATTTCTATGGAAACATCTTTATAATTTCACTTAGTATAAAATAAAATTCAGTGCCAGGCACGGTGATGTACTTCTCTAATTCTAGCACTCACAGGAGACTCTCTGTTAGTTGGAGGCCAGCCTGATCTTCATAGTATTCTAGGACAGTCAGGACTACATTGTGAGACCCACTTCAAAAAACAAAAATGAAATACTGTATGCGTTAATTTACACACTTATGCCTTAACAAAATTAAATATTTTCAGAGAATGGAACAATATAAAGCACATATACACAGAGAAAGAAAAATACTTTTAAAATAAAGATGGACGTTTTGTAAACCAGCCTACCCAATCACACATGAATTCTGCTGTCAGTTCTAAATGTTATGTGTTCTGAAACGCAACAAGTAACAGACTATAAAAATTCATCCATAATTTTAACTCAAATGAAGTTTGAATTTGAATGCCAGCTATTACATATAAACACAATCAATAATTGTGGTTTTTATATTTAATCTCTTAAATATATATGTTAGAACTCTACGCAAGCCCAAAACAGTATTTACAAACTAATTATATTTCTAAACTTTGTGATTCATACCTGTACAGAGCATGACGATTGAAACAAATGATTATGTGCACTTCAAAGTCTTCATAAATAGTCCAATGTTCTTCCCCATTACAAGCATCATAAAGATATCCAAAAGGACTAAAGGGCAGTCTTTGAAATTAATTTATGCATTTTGCAAAAAAACTGCCATGAACACAAATTTATTAAGCAAACTCCTCTTTCTTAACAATACAACTAATTATTAAACTATGCAAGTCAAAAACTATGTACCATATATCAGCTGAACATTTTTTCCTCATAAAACTATATTGTTTCCTCCAAAGTCTGAACTGGTACCGTCTGAATGATTCACAAATCAGAAAATTCTGAAATAAAAATTTAAAAATGATCTCTCTTGAAAAATAAAACAGATTTTAAACATTAATTTTTAAACCAATGTAAAACACTAAAATGAGAGAATGTCTATTCCATCATTTGACTACACTGCTGGAAAGAAAGCACGACAGTGAATTAATCACCAAAGTTTTACACTTCAGTTTGGTTTGTGTGGACTTGTATTACAAGATTTCCATTATCTGGATGTAGATCTGTTCCATCTGCCACAGTGCAGAGATGTCCAGGAGGAACATCCATTAGCACTAATGAGAGCTACTGAAGTTTATCACAGTGTTCATTGCCACACACACAGCTCCAATGCTATGAGTAATGACAAAAATGTCCTTAAAGCTCTACGAATTTGAAACACAAATATCACAGATTAAGAATTGGCCAATAGACTGTATAAATCTAATTTCTTAAAATTCTAATTTTTGTGAAAACTGAAACTAAACCAGTCTTTTCAGATGCCATCTCAAATTAACCAGGTGGGAATATGCTAGCCGTCACTAGAAATGTAAGAATGAGGTTCCGAAGCCTGCATCCAAAAGGCACGAGTCTATTCATTTTACTTGCAAAACAGCTGTCCTCGGTTTACAGCAAAAGACAGCATTCCCCAAAAATAATGCTCAAAGCAAGATTTCAGGCTACGCATTAATAATTACTAAGAGGTATTTAATCCCATTCCCTCAAGGCCCAGTGATCCCTACTGCTTAACCTCACAATCAGATATGAAGCTTTTTCCCCTCCCTCTTACTTTTCATTCTAATATCCAGAGCCTCTCTGAATTACACATTATGAATATTTCTGCTATAGCTTCAGGAACACTCTTCAATGTATGCTTCCAAATTCTGGTGACAGTCATTTAAGGGCCTAGTTCAAATACACAATTGTCTGCCATTTTGATTTACATTCATGTATTGAAGGTAATTTGCAAATCTTTATCTTTCTGAATACATACTTCTTGTTATCAGTTTGCATTTTATTTTTTTAAGATATAGCTTTGAATTCCACTAGAATTATTAGTAACACATAACTTTGCTTGCAAAGAACTAGCAAAAAATTACTGAGTAATACTGCATAGTTATTTCATATACTTAAAAAATATTTAACATCTACATTTCAACTTTAGACTTACTAATACACAAAACTGAAAATAAAATGGATATTTTCTATTTTAGGATCAAAAATAATGTAAAGCTGTGATTCAAACTTATTTTCATTTAAGTTTTTGTAGGAACACCATATGATAGTAATTATATTTTTAATATGACATAATTATAACATATAGAACATATAGAAGTATGTTCGGTTAATCAATGTAATATTTTCTAAAATCAAAAATCCATCTAAAACAGATTTCTAACAAATAAAGAACATTAAACAAATTGTCAGCATTCTAATATCAAATGCAAACTACTATAAAATTCCTGTCCTCTATAGGAAATGATATGAAACCAGAAAAAGTTTAAATGAAGTGGCATTTATATTAAAAGATAAAATACAGTAAGCTGCATTTGGTATGAGTCAAAGACACCACAGGGATTCAACAGTGACCTTGTATAAGTACACTTAGTGCCTTGGTTAACCTTACTTAGAGTGCTGCATAGTCACGATGGAACTCAAAACACAAGACTGCCCACTTCTTGTGCCAAAGACTCAGAAATCCTTTTCACAGTAGAACGCTGTTTACTGGACTGTACCACAGCTTCCTGAAGGTATTTTGACTAAGGTTCTTAAGAAGCTCTATCAGCAGAATCTCTGACTAACAGATACACTATTTTAAGCAGCGAAATCTGCACAGTGGTTGCATCCAGACTATACAGCATACCAGATTGTGAAATACACTAAAATGGATGAGTATCTGCAAAGTAATGATCTTGAAAGCTTACACGAACAAATGTGAATAAACACACATAGAGTTTACAGCCCTAACAATGTGACTAAACTTATAACAAATATTAGATTCACACGCTATGCTACATTACCATAAATTCAAAAGATGCTTTCAGTAATGTTTTAATTAGCAAATGAGAAAAACACTAATCAAACCTTAGGCATTACAATGCATTGAAATTGGGTTTAGAGCATGCAAAGAATATATTATATAATATTTTATAAATTTAAATATTAAATCAAAATACATGAAAATATTTTTTTCAAACTGAAATATCTATAAGTTTGAGTTCATTAAGTTGCTAAAACTATCTCCTAAAAATATGATTATTTTTCTAAAAATCTGCTCATCAAACTTCATTAGGAAAAGTAAAACATATCCTAAAAGCATACATTCCCTAATGCCATTTTTAACCTAAAGTTTTTCTAAGACCAAACATATTATGAATTTGTATTTTAAAACTATCAACAACATTTTACAAAGTAATCAATTTTTGAACTGGTAACTTGTGCAGCAGTTCAGAAATCATCACAAATATCATATAAATAAGATGTTCATTAATTAATGTTTATAATGTTAATATTTGGGTAAGTTTTTGTTCCTTTATTTCAGCATTTCAACCAAAAAAATTAAAAAATTTGAACAAAATTAATGAGACAAGTTGGTGCTTTGACTACATAATCAGCCCAACAAAATAACTGATAACAAAGTATTATATTGAGGCTCTCTGTATCCAACAACCAGCATCATTAAGACAGACTTGCACAAAGCCATTTCCAGTATGCATGCGGCATAACCTATGTGTATATTCTACTAGCAACTGTTCTGAATGTGCAGCTAAAATGATATTTCAATCTTGAATACATGAAAAATAGATATAAATGAAACAAAGAACTATACATATGCTTCTCATTAACCCTCTGAAAAAACAATAGTGAAAATTAGAATTTTTTTCTCATGTCGTATCACTTAACCCATTTTAAATTGAGATCCAAACATAAACCATCACAAAATATAACAGGGATAATAGTAATGAGATAGAAAGAATATCTCCAATTACCCAAAACTCTATAATTTCCATAGGAAGTTAACAATAGATGGGGCATTTGAGAGGGAAACTAATTCCAATAATACTGAAACTTATTCACATTTCAGTATAGGAATCTGATATTACAAGGGCAACCACTTAATTTACAGAAAGAAGGGTTATGGTTTATAAAATAAATCAAGATAACTACTTTTAATAAAATATTTGAAACATGTCATTTAATCACTGAAATTGAATGGATACATTTTAAATCTCCAATTGTTCAGAAACTAACCTAAAACATAAACTACTCTTTTTGTGTTATTATTTCCCTGTATTTCCCACAAAATGTGCTGCAACTGGCATCTAAATAGTTTCTTTGCATGGTGAACTGAAACATCGTGAATGCTCAAACTGTATTTTTATGAGTGCCTAGGGACCCTAAATTTTAGTGGTCTATTAAATGCCAGCAATTTCATGCTGCCTTGCATAAAACAGCATTCACATATTAGAGCACAAAGTTCCATAGCTACATTATATTTCTGTTCCAAGTTCCAAACAACAAAAAAAACTAAAGCAGAAACTAATCAAAATAATATTTTTAAATCCTTCCCAATTTTTTCACATTTAATTAATACAATAGCTGTCAAGAAATGTATAGCATTTAATTTTTGAAAAGCCTTCTGGAATTTTATGAGCAACTATTGTTTATACTCAGAAAAGGAAACTGCATAGTTGCCAGTAACAGCAATGGAGGGGAATATATAAACTTTTTGTTACCCCATGGACAATATACTCTCATACTAGATGCTAATGACAGTTAATTTGTTGTACATATTCCTGTGAGACTATGTAACCTCACACAGGTAAAATTTTGAGTTTCATACCTAGAAAGGTTGTCCTGTGAGTGAGACTTAAGCAATCTCATAGGTTTTACAGTCTCTCACCTGGTAAGGTAATCCTTCTCAAAAAGAAATCCAGTCCTACAGTCTGCTTGTACTGTTTCCCAAAAGTCTCTTGAGCAAAACACGTAGCTAAGGAGGTCTAAAAAAAAATGGGTGTACAGAATAGAAAAATTAATTTGCTTAAAAGTATAAACATAAGACCATTACAAAGCTTATTAAGTAATCTTAGGATTTATATGGTAATTAACAAACACTCTTCAGTAGCTCCAAATCACTTAAAAAGGGTAGAGACTCACTCTCACCAGGAACACGCCACTTGCCTACAACCAGCAGTGGAAACAATAGACTAATCTAATCAGTTAGAGCTCATTAAGTCCCCTGACATCAAGTTCCTCCTTGATGGAAATTAGACTGTGAAAATTGTAAATGCAACTAAAGCAACAATATGATTAAGATCAGAATTTTACATACTGTTTCAACAAAACTTTCAGAGAACTCTTTAAAGTTCCCTTCTAAGGTTAAATGTCTGGGGTGGTTGGACCATTAGCTAATAATAAGAAGCACAGACTAGGGAAGAGAAAGCTACTTGTAGACCTTTCAGTTTTCCTATACTTAAGATAGTAAAAATAACTATACAGAATTGTCATGATAATATGTTCCATTTAAATAAAACAGGTTGGTATTATGAGACCAGCAGGAAGCAGGGAAAATAATATTCTCTATCTAAAAACAGTGCTACAAAGTCACAAGGTAGTATAACTCTAGGGCTTTCTTTAGACAGCCATTTCTTATCAGAGCACACAATACTTCTAGTAACAACTGAAATAACTCCAAACTCAAAAGGAAACGTTTCGAATGAACTCTCTTACTCGAAAGTCTACCCCAAAGGAGAAAAAGGAAGCTCCACTAAGCTTCAAGGCAGGCTGTCAGACTTGAGAGAGAGAGAGAGAGAGAGAGAGAGAGAGAGAGAGAGAGAGAGAGAGAAACAACAACAAAACTTGTTTTATTTTAAAAGTCAAAGTTTGAAGTCAACTAGTAAAATAACAAAAACTAGAACAAAGTTCCCAAGATAGCGCATCATAATTATGAAAAGAGAACAGAAGTTCTAAGTAATACGTGGTCATATTTCAAGTACTTTTAGCAAGGTGAGTTAAATTTCTTTAATACAAGGACCATATTTTTCCCACAAAGGACAATTTGCAGACTCTAACTCCAAACTCTTTAATATTCCAATAATGTAATTATAATAAATGTCTAAGATTTTGCATCAAATATTGATTGATCAATCCCATATGAAAGACATTCAACCAGACATTTATAAATAAACTCACTATGTTTTCATTGAAGTATGTAGCAGTAACAAAATGAAAAACCAGAATAAAAGAGGTAAGTATTTGTTTTTTAAAGATCTTTTAGTTTTCAGTCAAGTTTAATCATTCCATTGAGCCTGGTGTTCAGCGGCCTAGAGAAAAATACCATTACCTACAGTACTGCAAGTATCTCAAATGTTTCACATATGAAGGGTTAAATATTTAAAAGTCAAGGAAAAACAAGGCACATGTAACAGCATAATTTTATTTGAAGTATTTTTTCACTTTCATTTAAGATTAAGAAATTTTATTATTTTTATATTAATTAACATTCAGAAATGGACACAAGTGCAAGTGGGAAAGCACAAAGCCAGGGAAGGAAAATAACAAAGCAAATTTTATTTGAAAAATGAAAGAATGAAAACTAATGCTTCATTTACTAATAAAATATATATTTGGAAAAATTTTGAGTAAAGTTCTTGCCTTGAGAACAGGATTTCCAGATTTAAAAGGCCTGCCCTGAAAAATATGAGGCAAACATAAAGCCTCAAAATCACAGGATTTTCACGTTGCTGAGCACTAGGTTATAAGCCATATATAGTATTCATGTAGGTTCTTAAACCGCCTCACATTTTGCTACAAGGATCGACTGGATCTGTGGGAGGCACTTCCTTCCTCTCCAGTTCTTTACCCTCCCTCACTGTCATTACTCATATTCAGTGATTTACCATGATACTACATAAATACTCTTCTTAAAGTGAACAACTGGCTACCATAGCTGAGACATTTTATTACATTACTGATATACATGCATATAGGGTATTTGTGTTGATTTTGGAAATATTTTTTAGCCAAACTATATACTTACTAACACTGAGATAGCACTGTGTTTATTATGATACCAAAAAGAAAGCTTGCTTCAAAAAAATCTTAAGAAAATGTGTGATTAAATTGAAAATATGAAACAGGCCAGAAAAGACATTAAAACACATGATACTAGAGGGACAAACTAAACATCTTTTCCAGAAACTGTTATCTTCCCAATGCTGTTCTTTATTGTTTCTGTCTGTGCCTACGAAAATGCTGATAGTTCAAACATTAGAGAAAAATGGTGAAGAGTTAAACAGGATACAAATAAGAATGAAAACGAGGCTGAGTTTCATAAAAGAAAGGACAGTAAAAGAAACAATGAGAATGGTGGTGTCAATAATCTGAGAGCTGAACAGATCCCCACAGTCAGAGTTCAGCAGCTCATTTCAGAAAGTACAGCAGGAAAAGTTATGACATTCCAATCAAGAGGACAGAGACTGAAGCGGAGCACCATGAAAGAATAAAAGAAGACCACTCACTCTTCAATGCAGAATGATAACCCTAACTCAGCCGTACGGGGGGGAAATTATACATTGTTCAACATTGGACAGAACTTTAAACAGGTAAAAACTAATTACACTAAACTAGCAACAAAAGCAAAATAAACTTATGACTGACTAAATTTTTAAAATATAGATATAAAACTATGAGTAAATTTCAGCATTTATTAAATATGGGGATACAAATAAGCAAAACTTTAAAGACACAACCAAATATTAACTATTTTTATTGGAGGAGGTATATTCAAACTTTAAATATAAAAATATAAAATGTTGACTTAATGGGTAATTTGGGAGTCTTTTAGATAATGTATCAGTATTATGAAGTGTCATGGTTTTAAATGTAAAAAAGTAAGCTCAGTTGTTCACTGAATGCAACTGAGTTTATGAGATAAAATCACAAGGTGGCCTTCAAAAAAAAGCTAAGTAATGAAACCCATAAAAATAATCTTTTTGCTGAAAGTTTAGAAACAATGCTGATTTACAACAATTTACTTTTTCGAAAAGCTTAAGTGTACAATATTTCATACACTTCCTAAAGAAAAGCAGTCAAGTTTTGTTCTTTGCACAAAAATATAATCACATTGAACTATTTTATTCCAGGTAGCGCTCTACAGCAAAGTGTCCTGGGAAAACAAGAACGGGATTAACAGAATACTCCAAAATTTTGCAGAAGAATTAAACCTTCCGCAGCGGCCCCATGAACCCAAATTTCAGCACCAAAGCTCGAAAGCATATGCCCAGCTTCCTTCCGGGAATGATGCAAAAGCCATCGCCACAGAAACCAGGTCCAGCGACACCAGTGACTGATGCGGGAGGGCGGTTTTCTATGAGGAGTCTGGCTGCGCAGAAGAACTTTAGCTATCTTCCCCAAGAGTGTCGTGGTTTTAACTGGAGCGACTGCTGTGAGGGCGCCCAGACAAGGGTGCATCGCAGCCCTCGATGACGCCTAGAGACCCTCTCTGTACCGAGTACCAGGCAATGAGAAAATGTTTATCCCATTTCAGGAGTTCCCAACTTCTGGTGTCTCGAGAACTCCAGCCTAGGAGACCGGAGACTAACTGCCTGCGGGTATTCTCCCGCACGAGCCCATTCATTCCTGCAACCAACGGTCGCAGACGGCTAGGTTAAGAAGGCAGAGGTCCTCGCGTCCCCCGGCATCCCGCCCACCGCGGGAGCTCGATAAACACCCATTGAATGAACTGACAGGTGCCAAGGGCGGAACTAAAGTGAGATGGGACCCTGAAAGGGCAGCTGAGGTGTGCGGAGCGCGCTCGGCCCGCGCGTCGTCACGGTCTGTGTGTGTTTTTGCAGTGGCCCACCCCAGGAGCGGGTCACGCCTGGCGGGCGGGCGGGCGTCGGGCACGCGCACAGGGCGCAGGCGCGAGGAAGGCCGCGGCCCGAGGCGTGCCAGGCCAAGTCGGCGGGACCGCTGAGCAGGAGGCGGCGCTGGACAGCGCTCGGCTCCCCCACGGGCCCGCCCGGCCGGGCCGCGCCGTGGTTCCTGCAGCCCAGGTCGCCGGGTTTGCCCGGGGACTGACCTTCCCGGAGGTGCCGTCCCCCAGCACGACGATTTTCAGTTGCCGGTCCTGGCTCTCCTCCTCGGAGTCTGACATGGTGTCCGGGGATGCTGGCCCGCCTCCAAGTTGGAGGAAGGAAAGGAGGAGGCCTCCGGGGGCGGGGGAGAGACGGCCAGCAGGCAGGGCGAGAGGGACCCCCGCCCCGGCGTCTCCTCAAGCCTGAAGGAACCCAGGGAGAATCACTCACCGACCGCCATCTTGCCCTCCTCCCCACCCCCGCGGGGCTCCGCCCCCAGAAAGCCCCGCCCCTGCGCGTCACTCGCATTACGCCCCGCCCCCGATCCGACCACCGGGTTGCGAATGGGGGTGGAGAACGGGAGATGCAGGCTGGGTGTCGCGGTGTACTCGCGGGAGACATTGGCTAGGAGACAAAAGCAACATGTCTTCAGAGAGAAGTGGATCCACATGGGAGCAGAGTAGCTCTCAGACGTTCTGTTCTCTGTCCTTGTTTCTGAGAACATAACTTGTGTGAGTGATTTAGTCCAAGGGGGCGGGGGCATGGAGAGGCTCGGTTGCCACGGAAGCCTGGAATCTAGGAGCGGCGGAGGGGCGGGGTCTGTCTCTGGGCAGCGAGGGACGCTTTGGGCTGCGCGCGCAGAGGATCCATCCTGCCGGTGAGTTTGAGCACAGGCCAGGTGGTTGGCAGTCCAGTGGAGCAGAAGGAGGTTGCTAAGGCCTTAAACGAAAGAGAAGGCGTGATTGTCGCCTTGGAGTGTCCTGGGGCTCTGGTGCTGGATCCTAGTTTAACCTCTAACTCTTCGTGGTCCTCTCAACAGCCAGACTGCAAAGTTCATTAGTAAGGCGGAACTGAGTGAACTGAGCACCATCCTGCTGGCCACACAATCTTCACCTTCAGGCTGCAAGACCCAGAGTGTGGTCTGGAGAACTCTGGGGTTCCCGTGAAGTCAAAACAATTTTCCATAGCACGATCAGTGCGCATTCTTTGCCTTTGTCACCTTCAGAATCTCACAAGTGTAGTTTGCTGGAGGAAAACTTTTTGTACGAAGTTCCCTAGGTCAGTACTGCTATATAAAATGAAACTTCAGTTGCGTTATAATAGTATTTTTAAAATCTGTGACGAATTGAGAGGGTTTAAATGAGAGTTTGAAAACTTAAAGTCATTTTTTTGTAATGTAAAAAGGGTAAAGATATTCTCCTTGTATGGACACCTATTAGGCTTGAACACTAGCAAGAAACAATCTAAAGAAAAATAGAGCTAATCCACAAAATATAAAAATATCATCATGGATGCTCGGATACAGTACTCATGACAGGACCACATACTAAACCCCTTCAAAGAATAAGTCAAAAGTTCTGAGAAGAATCCCAGGCGTTTTATGAAATCAGGGATCTTTGCAACTAGAACGCAGTCTTTAATGCATCTTTTCAGGCTTGTACAAACTCAATTTTAACACTGCCACATACAAGGAGTGTGTTTATTCATGAAATACCTAAATTATCGAGGGGTAAGACCTAGTCCATACAATAATCTGTCCAGTTGTCTCACTGAAATTCCAACTAACTATATCCTAATGCTGTGACTGCATCATGCATGCCTTCTTAAATCACAAACTCCCCACTCTAAAGATATTTAAGTTGACTCAATAATGCTTAATTGGTCAAGTATTAGTGAATGTTGTTTTCTTCACAACTCTTGTAAGCATGGAGGGTACACAAGTGACCAAACCCATGAGCACTCTGCCCCTTGCACCTTAGTCTGAAGGAAAAGTCTAGTAGGCTACAGAATGGTCAGATAATGTTGCCGGGGCCTCCTCATCAAATATTAATCTGTTTAGAAGAAGCAACCTTCAACTATGATTGAATGAAAGATCTTGTGACGAGAAGACTACCTGGTAGGATTTCAATTCATTCCCATATATCCTTATAAGGGAAAAGTGGACTCTGCATTGGCTCAGACCAAAAAGGCAATATAACCATGAAAACAGAGATGGCAGTGATGCAGCCACAAACCAAGGAATGCTGGCGGCCAGGAGAAGCTGGCAAGGATAGAGAACAAATTCTCTTCTGGAGCCTTCAAGGGAACACATTACCCACACCTCAAGTTCAGTCCAGTGGCACTGATTTAAAACTTCTGTCCCCACAACTTCAAACAGATTCGTTAGTTTCAACTAGCAAGTTTATGGTAATTTATAGCAGTCACAAGAAGCTCGTACAAAAAGAGACGCTGATAGTCAATCACGAGAACTTTTCAGATAGGTTAAAAATAATAAGATAACTCATGGATAGGTAGAGCAACAACATTCAAGTATTTCATCATCACTAATGAAGGTAAAATAATTTTAGAAAGTAGTGTCCTGATATACTCTTTTTCTTTCTAATTTTTAGAAAGGCCTCATTAAGTTACCCTTGGCTGTCCTGGAGCTCACTTTTTTTACAGGCCAGGCTGACCTTGAACTCAGAGAGCTCCATCTCCCTTTACCTCCCATGTGCTAGGATTAAGGAAGTACCACCTTTCTGGACTTCTTAACAACCTAATCGTCATGGTTGCAGTTTGAAGCTGAAATATCTCCCAGCGGCTCAAGTGCTGGCTCTCAAGCTCGTGGTTATTATTTTGAAAGTTGTGGAGCCTTCAGAAGGTGAGACCGGGCTGGAAGAAGTAGGACTTGGGGGCAGGCCTTCGAATGTCAAACTCAGCCCTGGCTCTGACCTGATCCCCTCTGTTTTGAGGAATCTCCTCCATGTATGTCACCGTGCCTTTCCTGCCATGATGATGAAGACCCTCTTCAACTGTGAGCCATAATAAATATTCCTTTCAGTACATTTCTTCTCTTAGGTATCCCCTAATACAGATGTAGTTGCCCAAAACTTTCCTTCCTCTTTCTAAAACATTTCATAGTTTGAAAGAAGTACTTCCCATAATTAAAGTTCACAAGAATATTGTTTTGGAGAAAATGATAAAACGTCGGTGTGTGAGGCAAAATAATGACCACATTCCCAACTTGTATACCTCTGTATCTCTGCTATAAACATAAGAAAAACATAGAATCTTGAGACAGAGCTCAGCTGGTAGAGTTCTTGCCCAGTATGAACGAAGCCTTGGTTTCAATCTCCAGTGTCCCATAAACCAGGCATGATGTCATAGATGTAATCCCAGCACTCAGAAGTAGAGACAACAATCAGAAGTTCACCGTTATTCTTGGCTTGCATGATTAAACATTATACATATTACAGGTAAAAAATAAATTGTCCCCAGAACCCATATGCATTAATACCCAAGCAACTTGTTATAGATTGACAGAGTGAGCAAGCAAGGTATTCTTCTCAGTCAGTTCTTTTGTTGAAAGGTTGCATATTATGTTTACAAAGAAGGAATCACTTTATTGCCATCTTGAAAGGTAATCTTAAAAAGAATCTTAAAGTAATCACAAACTTTTACACATGAAAAACAGTCATCTCGGGGCTGGAGAGATGGCTCAGTGGTTAAGAGCACTGACTGCTCTTCCTGAGGACGCGGGTTCAATTCCCAGCACCCACATGGCAGCTCACAACTGTCTGAAAATCCAGTTGCAGGGGATCTGACACCTTCACACCAATGCACATAAAATAAAAATAAACCATAAAAAATTAAAAAAAAGAAAAGAAAAACAGTCATCTCTACTTTAGGGTTCATACCCATGCATCAATAGTTTTTCATATCAGGAAATTGAGGGCAAAAATGGGTATAAGTAATTAATCATCACCTTTAGTCAACTAGTCCTAGCAAGAAAGGTACATCAGCTAATGAATATTCAGTTGCTTTGTTCTTTTTCCCTGACCTTAAAGAGTTCCTCACTCAACTATGTACCTTTTTAAAATTTTAGATTGTCTTCTTGGGTTTTTCACCTCAAAGCTATTTAACAAAAACATCTACTCTAACCTGAAGTTATTTTAAAACTTTGCTTTGGCTATGATGCACTCCAAAACCTGTGAACACATCTCCTAACACTGAGATTGAAAGAATTTGAGTCAGCCTGGCTCCTGAGACTCAATTGTTTTCCTTAACTATTCACCTGAACTTCAATCTATGCAGTTCCTTAGATAAAACTCAGTACCTAACTGTATGACACTTTCTTGTATTTATTTTCAATCATAAAAATTCTATTTAAACTATTATCATTAGACATTACAGCTTATAAAGAAATCATCTTCAAAATAATTCACAAATGAAAACACCCAGTAGAATGGGATATTTACGTGAGATAAACATACTACATTACAGGCAGTGGGGATCTTCCCACCATACCAAATACCAGAGAAAGAAGGCAGCACCAAACATGTAAAGGCACAGAAGAAACAAAAGACATTCTGGAGTCTGTGGTCTTGGGACCTTTCCTATCTGAGATTCACCCGTCAGGGATTTTCCTCCTGGTGGGCTGATAACCTGAAGCCAATTGCAATCTACTGCTCCTCTGACATGGCCACTGGCAGTGACCTCTACTGATACATCAATATTCACATATACAAATTGTTTTGTTTACCTTTATAAAGTGTCACTTCTACACAACTATATTTAACTAGTTTTCAGTGAAAACTTCCCTAACTCTTACATTAGCAAAGTCATGCTAAATTCATCTGGAAGGAAAAATATAGAAGAACAACTAAGTAAGGAGTAAGGGAGAACTTTGAGCCACAAATAAGCAACATAACTTTATGGTGACACCATTTAAAACTATAGCTATTAGCATTCAATACCTAGGAGCTGGTCTTAAATATGTGAGTTAATCAGTGTCTTATGCCTCCAACCCTAGCACTCAGAAGAAAGGTATAAGAAGCTCAAGAGATTAGGGACAGTCTGGATTTGGAATATGAGCTAAACTATGGGACTGTGTTAGTTACTTTTTTAGGTATGTGATAAAACAGCATGACCAAGGTAAACTGGAAAAAAGATTTTAATTGTTCTAACAGTTCCAGAGGTGAGCATTTATGATGGCCAAACAAATATATAGGATTAGTGATTGGAGCAGCAACTGAAAACTTACATCTAGATCCATAAGCAGGAAACAGAAAGCACACTGGGAATGCCACGAGTCTTCTGAAACCTTAAAGGCCACCTCCAGTGACATACTTCCTCCGTCAAGGCCACGTTTTCTAATCTTCCCTAAACAGGCACCAGCTAGAAAGCAAGTATTCAAAGGCCCAAGAATCATGGGGAACATCTCATCCACATCACTGCGTCTATTCTAATCTTAAAGGCACATATTAACCCAAAATGCATGTAGTCCAACTTCAAAAGTCTCCATAGTCCTTCACTGTCTCACTCTTTAAAAGTCTGAAATCTCTAATGAGACTCAAGAAAATCTCTTAATTGTAACTGCCTATACAGGAAAAAAACAAAACAAGTATCATACTTCTAATGAACAATGGCACAGAATACATATCAGTATTCATAAGGGAGGAATTGGGGCATAGTGAAGAAATATTGGACAAGAAGACTGAAGCCCAGGAGGGCAAACTCCAAATTCTGTAGCTCCATATCTGACGTCAGAAAACATAGATGGGTCTTCCAGCTTTGTGGCCTATAGTATTCTTTTTCTTTTGGACATATTCCATTCACTATATGCAGCTGTCCTTGACAGATATTGCACAGCTCTGGCACCTCTGGCATCTTGGTGTCTCCAATGCTATCCAAGCTTCACTTTGACAGCGTTACTCAGTGGCTGTCAAGGACCTCATGCCTTCTTCTCAGGACCTTCATTCAAGGACTGTCCCACTATACATTTCCTAGCCTCGGAGGCTTTCCTTAACTGTAGAGGAAAATTCCATAACCCCTTAATTAGAATCGTGCATACAACACTACCAAGTGTGACTACCCACTTAAGAAGATACTGCCTCCCACAACCACATTTACAGTAACTTCTCTTTGTTGCTACAGACCTTTCCTTCTTACAAGTTGGAAACTTAGTGAGTTGGGATCTTGCTTTGGGGGCATTCTTTCCTCTAGTCCATCTCCAAACAGGCCTTCATCTTCTATCTCTTTCAATATAAGTCCTGACTTCAACATTATATTTCCTGATGCATTTTTTCTCTTCAATCTTTATATTTTGCTTTTCTGTTTGCATCTTTTTATTATAAATTTGCATAAATGATTATTGGTAACTACACAATAGAATCATTAGAAGACTGTCTTGAAATCTTGTGGTGGTTTAAAAGAAAATGGCCCCAAAATGGAGTGGCGCTATTAGGAGGTGTGGCCATGTTGGCAGAGATGTGGTTTTGTTGGAGGAAGTGTGTCACTATGGAGATGGGCTTTGAGGTCTCCTGTGCTCAAGCTATGTCCAGTGTCTACTGTTCACTTCCTGTTGTCTGCATATCAAGATATAGAACTATCAGCTCCTTCTCCAGCACCATTCCTGCCTGAATGCCTCCATGTCTCACATGAAGATAATGGACTAAACCTCTGAAACTGGAAACCACGCAAAGTAAATGTTATCCTTTATATGAGTTGCCATGGTCATGGTGTCTCTTCACAGCAGTAGAAACACTAACTAAGACAAATCTCCACCAAATAAATTATTTCATGAAATTTAAATTTAGCTTCAGGAAATTTCTTGAGACGAGGGTGAACCGAAGCTACAGTCTTTGCCAAAGTATCACAAGAATGGTCTCTAGCCAAGTTGCTAATATTGTTCTGTAAAATCTCTTGAGCTGGGCCTTCATGTTCCACATTGTTCTCAGCACTGTTGTCTTCCATGCTTATACTAGGATGTCCTATAACATCCCACTTATGGTACTCAACAGCTTTTCTAGCTCAAAGTCTTCCACATTCCTCCAAAAATCAGCTTGGTCAGTCCTGTCTCAGGAATAACCTATTTCCTGGGACCAATTTCTGTCTCAGTTTCTTTTCTAATGCTGTGGTAAAATGCCTTGACCAAGGCAGCTAATAAAGTATCTGATTCTCCTTATAGTTCAGAGCATTAGAGTCCACGATGACAGAGGCAAGGCATGATGGCAGAAACACATGAGAGCTCACATCTCAAACGAGAAGCAAGATTAAGAGCACACTTGGTATGCCAGGAGGCTTTTGAAGGGGAAAAATACCCACCCCTGTAACACACATCCTCCAAGACCATGCTTCTTTATCCTTCCCAAACAGTTTTACCAACTGGGGACCAATAATTCAAACATATGTGTTAATAGAGATCATTTCCATTCAAACCACCACAAAGATTCTGTCTAAAAAAAATTAATGTGTATTTTATGAGAGAAATATATTATTGAATGACATTACAGAAAAACTAAATGAATGAGAGATCACAGAGCAAAAAGCAATGTAAATATGTCAGTTCTATCAAGAGATTTATAGAGTTAATGCTACTTACACTAAGCCCTTCTATGAAATTTATGAATCTACATGAGAAGGCAAAGAAAGATCCAAGAGATGCATAAAATATTTGAGAAGAAAAAGGTGGAAGAACTTGTCCTACCAAATACCAAGACATTGCATAAGATTGTAATAATTAAAATATAATGTGTTACTGACACAGCAATTGTTTTCCAACCCAAAATGGACTAGCAAGAAATAGAATGTCACATACATTGAACACTTTCTAGACGTACCAAAACATCATATAGTAGTATAACAAAGAGGGAGAAGACAGACATGGAAGCCATATGGAAAAAGAAAAATGTAGTTCAATATTCCCTCATGTACTGAAATAATTCCAACTGAATCACATTTCTAAACAGGAAAAGCAACACAATATCCCTAAAGCTATGTTCAAATATTTGTCAAAGAAGTCACAATGATTTTTGTTATAAATGAAAATATCAAGAAAGCTAAAAACTACTTTGCATTAGAACATAACATAAAAAGTGGAAATATAAACCACAAACTAGGAGTTTGTCAATACATACAAATTTAACCATTTGGTATCAGAATTAAAAATAAAAACTATAACCCCATAAGGTAAAAAAAATCCAGTAAGAAAATAAGAAAACAGCATAAAGCAGCATTTCATAGAAAATAAATTATGTAACAATGTTCAACTTAAGCTAACAGAAGTAGCAAATGTCTTTGATACCAGTACTCAATAAGCAGAGGCAGCAGACCTCTGTGAGTTCAAGGTCACTCTGATCTATATAGTGAGCTACATGCCAGCCAGGGCTACATGGAGAGACCTACAAAGTTTGCAAGTAGGTGGATAGAGTTAAAAGCAGTTATCCTGGATGAGGTAACCCAGACCAAAAAGGACAAATAGTTCATGTTTCCTCTTATATGTGGATGTTAGCTTTTAAACTTTAGATCTGTGTATTTTATTAAGAATAACCACACATATTACATAGCTATTAAAGGACCAGTGGTGTAGGGGGAGGGGAAGAAAAGATTGTTTAAGAAAGGGGAAACAGAATATATGTTATAAATAAAGGAACACTAGAATAGGAGGATTAAATAGGGAGAAAGAAGAAAGGGCAGGATAAAGAAGGGAGCATGGGGAGGGACAACTAACACTTTTTTTGAAAAGCCATATTGAAACCTACTACTGTAGAAGCTTCCTATAATATATACATAGATAGAAGAAATGGGGTCACCATATAATGCAGGGAGACAATGCCAAACTATATATCCCATTCCACCAAGTAGAACTTCCAGTGCTGTATTGGCTATATCTTGTTGAGTAATTGACCAAGGAGTCCCATATACAACTTTCCCCATCAACACCACAGGCTATTGCCAAGGCTATTGATTACCCTACACAATCTGAAGTTGGTTCTGGCCCTATTGCTGAAAATACCACAATGTCATCAAATATGCAGAAATCAAACTGGTGTTCAAGTAGAAACTAGTGTTCATGGTCCTAGAAGGCACTTTGCATGCTACCTGAAGAAAAATGTAGTCATCACAAACTCTGTGGCCTACAACAGCAACTTGCCTGCAAGATGCACTGATGAAGCACATCTGTCATGAGAGTAATAAAACTTCTGGATTTAATGCCCACTCTATGTGATGGAACTCATACCTGAGACTACATGGGTCATAAGTCTTAGGAGAAAACCTGCTACTATTGTTCTGTTAAAGAAACAGTAACAAAATGACTCGTGATGACATATTATATTTATAGACATATTTACAGATCAGTACATCACTCAGCTCTCATCAGAGAAGCTTCTTCCTGCCATGTGTAGTAATTAACACTGAGACCACAATTGGGAAGTGTGCAGAAAGTGAAACACCTTGGAGCACTCAACCCTAACTGCATGTCTTTATCAAATGCTTCCCCTCAAAGTTCAGAGATCTATGCAGAAGAGGAGGCAGAATGGTTGTAGGAGCTAGAGATAGGGAATGACTCCAATGAATCAGTGAATAGATGAAACACTGATTTCCAGAAACAACAGGGCTAATATGAACGCACAGAGAGTGTGGCATAACACACAATACCTGCACAGATTTAAACCGGACAAAATCCTAGCACTGAGAAGGGGAAGTGAACAAAAGTTCTATGCCCAGTCCCAGCAGCCAGTCAACAGGTAACAGTCCTGTAGGCAGGCCACTCCACCACTGGACCCTGTAACCTATAAGACCCACTCCACCACCCAAACCTGTTGAACCATCATCCTCCCCCTGGTCAACCATCCCCTGCAACATCAGCAGCCTTTAGAGGCACAAGTACCACCTGCACTAATTGGAAGAAGAGCCCCAGAAGCATACCAGTTCAACAGGTAAGCTGCTCCACCACTTCAGCCAAACATTGGATCCTGTAATATACAAGACCCACTCTGCTACCAAGATCCATCAGACCCATCATTCTCCCCTACTGCTGGCCACCATCCCCTGCAACACCAGCAGCCCCTAGAGGTACAAGCACCATCTGCACCAATTGGAAGAAGAGGTGAGTGACTGGTCTGTCAGCTAAACTGCTCCAATCAATAGACCCTAAGCCCCATGGCACATCTCATGCCCCACCACCTTCCATCTCGGCCCCAGCAGCAGGTCAACAAGTAAGATTCCTGCAGGCAGGCTGCTCCACCACCACTGCCACTTATGGGACCTATGGGACCCTGTAACTACAAACAGAAAATATCCAGGAAATCAGGGACACCATGAAAAGACCAGACCTAAGAATAATAGGGGTAGAAGAAGGAAAAGAATTCCAGCTCAAAGGCCCAGAAAATATATTCAAAAAATTATAGAAGAAAACTTTCTCAACCTAAAGAAGAATATTCCTATGAAGGTTCAAGAAGAATACAGAACACCAAATAGACTGGGTCAAAAAAAATCCCCTCGCCATATAATAAAACACAAAACATACAGAAGAAAGAATATTAACAGCTGCAAAGGAAAAAGGTCAAGTAACATATAAAGCTAAACCTATCAGAATTACAAGTGACTTATCAAGGGAAACCATGAAAGCCAGAAGGTCTTGGATAGATGTGCTGCAGACACTAAGAGACCATGTATGCAAGCCCAGACTACTATACCCAGCAAAGCTTTCTTTCACCATCGATGGAGAAAACAAGATATTCCACGACAAAAACAGATTTAAACAGTACGTAGCCACAAACCCAGCCTTACAGAAAGTACTGGAAGGAAAACATAAACCTGAGGAAGCCAACAACACCCACAATAGCACAGACGTCTGACAACCCTGCACCAACACAGCGCAAAGAAGGGAAACACGAACACTACCACCAAAAAAATAACCAGAGTTAACAAACACTGGCCATTAATATCGCTTAATATCAACGGACTCAATTCACCTATAAAAAGGCACAGGTAAAGAGAATGGATACAAAAACAGGATCCGACATTCTGCTGTTTACAAGAAACACACCTCAACCTCAAAGACAGACACTACCTTAGAGCAAAGGGTTGGGAAGAGGTTTTCCAATCAAATGGACCTAAGAAACAAGTGGGAGTGGATATCCTAATATCTAACAAAATCGATTTCTAAATAAAATCAGAAGAGATGAAGAAGGACACTTTATACTCATAACAGGAACAATTCATCAGGATGAAGTCTCAATCCTGAATATCTATGCCCCTAATATAAAAGCACCCACATATGTAAAATAAACATTAATAGAACTCAAAGCACACATCAAACCCCATACACTAATAGTAGGAGATTTCAATACTCCTCTCTCACCAATGGACAGGTCAACCAGACAGAAACTTAACAGAGAAATAAGAGAACTAACAGATGTAATGAATCAAATGGACTTAACAGATATCTATAGAATATTCCACCCAAACAGGAAAGAATATACCTTCTTTTCAGCACCTCATGGAACCTTCTCAAAAACTGATCACATACTCGGTAACAAAGCAAACATCCACAGATACAAAAATTGCAGTAACCACATGTGTCTTATCAGATCACCATGGAGGAAAGTTAGAATTTAACAGCAATACCATCCCCAGAAAGCCTACAAACTCATGGAAACTGAACAGTCAACTACTGAATCACCCCTGGGTCACAGAAGAAATAAAGAAAGAAATTAAAGTCTTCCTTGAATTCAACAAAAATAAAGACACAGCATACCCAAACCTACGGGACACTATGAAAGCAATGCTAAGAGGAAAGTTCATAGCACTAAGTGCCCACATTAAAAAAAAAAAACAAAAACAAACAAAGAAAGCTCACATTAGAGACTTAACTGCACACCTGAAAGCTCTAGGATAAAAGAAGCAGACTCACCCAGGAGGAGCAGAAGATTGGAAATAATCAAACTGGGGGCTGAAATCAAGAAAATAGAAGCACAGAAAACAATCCAAAGAATCAATGAAACAAAGAGCTGGCTCTTTGAGAAAATCAACAAGACTGACAAACCCCTTTCCAAACTAATCAAAAGGCAGAGACAAAACACTCAACAAGATCAGAAATGAAAAGGGGGACATAACAACAGACACTAAGGAAATTCAGAGAATCATTAGGTCTTACTACAAAAGCCTGTACACCACAAAAATGGAAAACGTAAAAAAATGAACTTTTTTTTATAAATACCATATACCAAAATTAAATCAATACCAGGTGAACAATTTAAATAGACCTTTAAGTTGCGAGGAAATAGAAGCTGTCGTCAAAAACTTCCCAAGCAAATAAAGCCCAGGCCCACATGGTTTTAGTGCAGAATTCTACCAGAACTTACAAGAAGAGCTAATACCTATACTCCTTAATGTGTTTCACATAATAGAAACAGAAGGGTCATTACCAAACTCTTTTTATGAAGCTACAGTTACCCTGATACCAAAACCACACAAAGACTCAACTAAGAAAGAGAATTACAGACCAATCTCACTCATGAACATCGATGCAAAAATTCTCAATAAAACACTAGCAAACCGAATCCAAGAACACATCAAAAAAAATCATTCATCATGACCAAGTAGGCTTCATCCCAGAGATGCAGGGATGGTTCAACATAGGAAAATCACTCAATGTAATCACCATATAAATAAACTGAAAGAAAAAAACATATGATCATTTCATTGGATGCAGAAAAAGCTTTTGACAAAATTCAACATCCCTTCATGATAAAGGTCTTGGAGAGATTAGGGATACAAGGATCATATCTAAATATAATAAAAGCAATATACAGCAAGCCAACAGCTAACATCAAAGTAAATGGAGAGAAACTCAAAGCCATTCTACTAAAATCAGGAACAAGACACGGCTGTCCACTCTCTCCATATCTCTTCAACATAATGCTTGAAGTTCTAGCAATAGCAATAAGACAACGTAAGAAGATCAAGGGGATTCTAATTGGAAAGGAAGAAGTCAAACTTTCATTATTTGCAGATAATATGATAGTGTACATAAGTGACCCAAAAACTCTACCAGAGAACTCCTACAGCTGATAAATATCTTCAGTGATGTGGCAGGATACAAGACCAACTCAAAAAATCAGTAACCCTCCTATAGACAGAGGATAAAGAAGCAGAGAGGGAAATCAGAGAAACATCACCTTTCATGATAGCCACAAATAGCATAAAGTATCTTGGGGTAACACTAACCAAGGAAGGGCAAGATCTATTTGACAAGAACTTCAAGTCTTTGAAGAAAGAAATTGAAGAGGATACCAGAAAATGGAAAGATCTCCCATGCTCTTGGATTGGTAAAATCAACATAGTAAAAATGGTGATTCTACCAAAGGCAATCTATGGATTCAATGCAATCCCCATCAAAATCCCAACAAAATTCTTCACAGACTTTGAGAGAACAATAATCAACTTTATACGGAAGAAAAAAAACCCGGGATAACCAAAACAATCCTATACAATAAAGGAACTTCCAGAGGCATTACCATCCTTGACATCAAACTCTATTACGGAGATCTCCACCGGAACAGTTACAGGTCAAAGCTAGTAATTGCCCGGAGGCAAGGAACTCCACCTTGGGCAACAAATCCCACAGTAGTGGAACTGAACTAGACTCCTAGGACAGAGAGAGCCGAGGAAACAAGCTCCACCTGGGGCAGAAGCCAGGAGCAAATCCAGCCCTGGGAGCCAACCCAGTCCTGGGACACTGATTGAGCCAACGACCTGACTCAGAGCCCGCGACCTCCACTGGAACCGGAGTGGGACTGAACCAGTTACCTAGGACAAGGAGAGAACGGGCTCCACCAGGAGCAGAAGATAGGAGTCAATCTGGCCCCGGGACTCGAGCGGATCAGGATTGACCCAGCGACCAGATCCAGAGCCAGCGATCTCCACCAGAACAGGTCTAACTCCAAGCCAGGGATATCTACAAGAGGTGATCCAGACCAAGATTTACAGAAACAGATCAAAGCCAGCAGCCTAGACCAAAGTAGGCTTGAGACAGCAAACTCCAAGAGAGCAGATCAAAATACGGGAACACTGAGCTACCTCCAGAAACAGGAATAACCAACGAAGTAACTCGAACTGGGACACTGACTGTACCACTAGGAAAACCATCTTAGCTTTTGATCTACTGACACATAGGAAATTATTCAACAGAATCTTAGACACCACCATCCACACCTATTAGAGGAAAAGATGAGAAGAAAAGTAGGATCACAAGCTACACCACAAAGAACAACACAATACCAGTGAAACCCAAAGACCCTACAAAAGTAAGCCCGGAACAACCAAATACGGATGACCCAGAAGAAAATGATCTAAAAAATAATCACAAGAGAATATCTGAAATTATTAAAGATGAACTGAGAAATTACCTTAAAGAAATGGAATAAAAAACAAACAAAAAATTGGAAGATATCACCAAATCACTAAGAGAAAATCAAGAAAAAGCACTCAAACATATAACAGAAACTATTCAGGTCTTGAAAACTGAGATAGAAAAAATAAAGAAAACACAAGCAGAATGAATTATAGAAACAGAAATCATGAGGAAAAGAACAGGAACCACAAACGCAAGTACAAACAACAGAATACAAGAAACAGAAGAGAGAATCTCAAGTGCGGAAGATAAAATAGAGGAAATAGACTCATCAGTTAAAGAAAACATTAAATCTAACAAAAGACTAACCCAAAATATCCAGGAAATATGGGACAACATAAGAAGGCCAAATCTTAGAATAATAGGTATAGAAGAAGGAGAAGAAGGTCAACTCAAGGACACAGAAAAGATATTTAACAAAACCATAGAAGAAAACTTTCCCTACCTAAAGAAAGACATGCCTATGAAGATACAAGAAGCTTACAAACACCAAATAGACTGGATCCAAAAAAAAAGTCCTCTCACCACATAATAATCAAAACACTAAACATACAGAGTAAAGAAAGAATATTAAGAGCTGCAAAGGAAAAAGGACAAGTAACATATAAAGGTAGACCTATCAGAATTACACCTGACTTCTCAGTGGAGACAATGAAAGCCAGAAGGTCATGGTCAAATATTATGCAGAAATTGAGAGATCATGGATGCCAGCCCAGGCTACTATACTCAGCAAAACTTTCGATCATCATAGAAGGACAAAACAAGATATTCCATGACAAATCTAGATTTCACCAATACCTAAGCACAAACCCAGCCCTACACAAAATACTAGAAGGAAATCTCCAACCCAAGCAAGATGGCTACACCAACAAAAACACACACAATTGATGATCTAATTACAACAAATCCCGAAGAAGGAAAAAAAAAACACACAAAATAACATCACCAATGAGGAAAACCAAATTAACAGGAGATAGCCACCACTGGTCATTAATATCCCTAAATGTAAACGGACTCAACTCACCCATAAAAAGGCACAGGCTAACAGATTGGATATGAAAACAGAACCCATTCTTCTTCTGCATACAAGAAACGCATCTCAACCTCAAAGACAGACATCATCTCAAAGTAAAAGGTTGGGAAAAAATATACCAATCAAATGGACCTAAGAAACAAGCAGGTGTAGCTATCCTAATATCTAACAAAATAGACTTCAAGCTAAAATCAGTCAAAAGAGACAAAGAAGGACATTTCATATTAGTCACAGGGAAAAATCCATCAAGAGGAAATTTCAATATTGAACATCTATGCTCCAAATACAAGGGCACCTT